>JBCFXI010000736.1:0-113489 GCA_038496175.1 Ampulex compressa
TATATATAAAATATAAATATATACATATACACATACATCAGGATTGTACATATTTTAAGTATTTTATATATCAGGAATATTTACATCTAGTCCAAATAATAAATATGTTAATAATAACTCAGAGTATGGTTCGTAAAATTTCGTTGACATTTCCATTTGCATACGACTTTATTTTTATTAATGGAATTATATTACATTGCTGATGCCATTTAACATATTTATTTGCAATGCTGTTACAGACGAGTAACGCGAAGCAAATGATAAATCACAATATTATAGAGAAATATTTTTTGTCTATCTCGTATCACGCCGTGCTCAAGAATGTATATTTATGTCTTCGCAGAGCTAAAATTCTACGAATGTTCTGAATATAAGAAAATCCTTTATATAGAAGTTGCAAAAATTCTCGTCTATTATGAAAGTACAAAAGTACAAAAAATAAAAGACAAGCTATTGCTTTCATCTCTTATATTATCATGCAATTTAAATTCATCCATCGCTACTCTGCACATGTATATATACACGCACATACAAACTTTATTCTGTATAAAGGATAACAGCAATCAGAATGAAGAAAGTATTCTGTTCCGAAAGATTTCACTGTTTTGTATATTTATTATATAAAATTGCTTCGAATAATTCTTTTTATTCTAAGATTTTTCTAAGGAACAATTTATAAAGTCAGACTGGTAAAAAGCCAATTGTCAACGATACACCAGAACGCCTTTAATGTTTCCAATGCCTATCATGCTAATGAAGGTTCATGAAACAAATAAAAAGAAATTATATATATATATATATCTAAAAATATGTCATTATTTAGTATTAAATAAATACGCATTAACTGCAATGCAACATGAATTTAGAAAAAATAAAACTTGCTTCTCTTCTTGATATGCAAGATTGTGAATGGACGAATTTAATTATAAGTACAGTGCAAAATACATTTATGATAACACCATCTTGTGATATCGCAACTTTTATATATATATAATTTATATGGCAATGTTATATGCAACTACTCGGATATCGGTTAGCCTACGGCATTTTTATTTTTCTTTGTACTATCAATATAACGTGCAATATTATTCTAGAGGCCATAAAAAGCAGCGATACCATGAATAAAATTAAAAACGTTGAATATACGTATTTGCCTCATTGTCTTTCGCTACCATTCAGATTTTAGCATAAATGAGGCGACCTATTCATTACGGCGACTCAAACACAGCAGACATTTGAAATCTTTAGAGGACAGTGTTGCCAACTTGGCGATTTTTATACTTTTATCCGATAATTTCAGAAAAAAATATAATTTACTATACGCTTATTTACCAAACACTAACTATCATAAATTTGTATGAGTTTGCATCGTGTTTTCAATCAAAATTTGTTTTGAATTCGCAAATAACACTCTGGAATATTTCTTTCCTAATCAGTTTATTCTTCTATACTTACAAATTTTACTTTGAACAAGTATCACTTGCTTAGAATTCGCGATTAGAGAATATGGAAAATATATAACTTAATACACGTGTAACGGAGCTTGCATAATTTCGCATTAATCACCGAATTGTCATGATCAATGGCACGTTGCAAACAAGGAATTACCATCCTATTAAATACACCATCTTAATGAATACAAAGGGCGCCGGTTATATGCGATACGGTACTTTCCCAGTTATTTTATCACATCTTTCTTTGATAGCTAATTTTAATTGCGTAAGATCGAAATCTTATTGGAGATAGGTAGACCGACAGTATTTGCCTAAATTAATATTGTTTATCCATATATCGAATAGTACGTGCAAAAGATTTAAAATACTGAGAAACGTCTGCATCCAACATGATTTTAACTAATCGCATATTGAAGTCTCAGTATTGCGATTCATTTCGCAAAGAATTCTTTTCTCCGCCCTTAAAATAGTCTACCGAGAAGGACCCGACGTTGACGTCAACGCAGATCGATAGCTCCACTCACGGTGTGAATCTACAGTATCTTGAGAATGTTCACGGTAATTCGTCATCAATTTCTCTAAACAGTTGGCAGAATTTGTGCGTGCGGTGTGCGGTAGTCTGCCGACGGCGTCCGTTTATAGAAAAGAGAGAAGGCACTGAAGGATCCTTTTGTCAAATCAAAGTGAAGCGACTAAGTGCAGGAAGGAATATTTAATAGGACCAAGCAAAGTGCAATAGTAACAATATCAGTGGGAGGTAGATGGTCAACATTAGCAAATCTCTGACCCCTTGAACTCCCCGCGAGTTTTTTCATTTCCACAAGGCGAATAACAGTGGTACATAGGCCAACCCCCTTGACCCCTCCGCTGGTTATTCGCGCCTCGGCGCCTAGGCCGTATCAGAGGGAAGGAGAAAAGAAATTGCGGAAGCGGGGAGGTTAAGAGGACGGCAGGAAAGGGAGGACGCGCCGTCCATCACCATGAAGCTCGTTGACCACGTGGTGAGGAGCTTCAAGGTGGCTAAGATTTTCCGCGAAAATTCCGATCGGATAAACAGCATCGACTTCTCCCCAAACGGGGACACCCTGATATCATGCTCGGAGGACGATCAGATAGTTATATATGATTGTGAAAAAGGCACCCAGGTGCGTACGGTTAATTCGAAAAAGTACGGCGTGGATTTGATTCATTTCACCCACGCAAAAAATACTGCTATACATAGCAGTACCAAGGTCGACGACACCATCCGTTACCTTAGCCTACACGATAATAAATACATACGATACTTCCCAGGTCACACTAAGAAAGTCGTGTCGTTGTGTATAAGCCCCATTGAGGATACATTTCTCTCCGGTTCCCTAGATAAATCGTTGAGACTATGGGATTTGCGTTCGCCTAACTGTCACGGCGTCATGAATGTATCCGGCCGTCCAGTAGCTGCATATGATCCAGAAGGTTTGATCTTCGCAGCTGGAGTTAATTCAGAGAGCATTAAACTATACGATCTGCGCAGCTTCGATAAGGGACCTTTTGTCACGTTCAAACTGTCTCAAGAGAAAGAGTGCGACTGGACCGGTTTGAAGTTCAGTAGGGATGGAAAGACTATTCTTATTTCCACCAATGGTAGTACAATCCGCCTGATCGACGCTTTCCATGGAACACCTTTACAAACGTTTGCGGGATACCTCAATAACAAAGGAATTGCTATTGAGGCCAGCTTTAGTCCTGATTCCCAATTTGTATTCAGTGGATCTACAGATGGCAGGGTACACGTGTGGAATGCAGAGACAGGATATAAAGTATGCGTCTTAAATGGGGATCATCCAGCGCCAGTACAATGTATCCAATTTAATCCAAAGTACATGATGCTGGCATCTGCCTGTACCAACATGGCATTCTGGCTACCCACTGTCGATGAAAGCGCATAAGATCGCTTCGACTAACAAAGAGCTATGCTCGCAAGAAATATCTACGACTTATGCAAAAGAGAGCTGAAAATGACAGCAGGCCAAGGAAAAATGCGGCAAGTAGCTCTTGGGTATCATTGTTGGACAAAACTTGCATTTATACTATGTACAAAATAAAGAAGCCGACGTATGAGACGCCGGTGTTGGAACAGGCCCAAAGAGCGGAAGACTCGCCGAGCAATCTATGCGTTTAGCCTCACGCTTGGCCATGCTTCTTCGTACTCATACTTGCGTTCCAAAATGACAAGCTTCGAGTACATCGTATACTTTTCATGTATTTTGTCGTTGTCTCTGTCGTTTTCATCGTCATATATTCTGTGGCGCGATGAACGCGACCATCATAATACCTCGTCGACGTTTAAGAGCCGTGATGTACCATCACTTCTCTTTCTTAAAGTATACAAAGTACTACTAGTATTCGGATGTGTCGTTTCGTGTAAATAGTTTCTCCTTGTGTACCTGTACGTAATTATAACTATGCAAAACTGTTTACCGTGCAGTGGAAGGACTCTTTTTGGATCGTAAATTTTGTTTACTCTGGGACAATTGATGATTTTGCATATGTGCTTGGCTATTTTGAATCTGAACAAGTAATGTTTCAAATACACAGGGTTAATTTGTGGCATAAAAGTGTAATTGGATTAAATCAATGGATATATCTTGGTACATCACAGGGACAAAAGAAAAAACTAGCGGTTTATCTCATTTGCGCATCAACGCTGATGTATTGCAAGGACAAAGGGGAAGTAACGTATTTTGTTAAGATCGATGTTTCCAACACTGTTATTGTCAGAAACTTCACAATGATATGATTAAAAGTAATCGTATTCACAGTCTACGCAAGGTATGTAATTTACCTTGTGTACACATAACACCTTTGTGACACAATAAAAGACAAAAATGTGTGATCTTGGATGTCTTGGGCTTGATACCCCAAAACAAGAAAGATTGTATCATCAGTATCATTACGAAAGTGTTACGCTATCCAAGCTAATAAAATTCCTCAGTCGAGTTCACGAGCGACACTCCGAAGAACAGAAATGACTCTATGGAATCGAAGAAAGAGTCATCCATGCAACGCTATGCGGTGACATGTCATCAGCGCATAAGTAATAGTGTTCGAGCTTATTTATTATGCGCAGTGTGTTAATTTTCGACACGAAGGAAATCAACGCTTCTACAGCGGCAGTGAAGTTATTCGTATGTCTGCAACTATCGTGCAGTGAAGTTGTAACAATCCAGAAAGTATACTGCCGTAATCGGCGCTTACGTTGTAATGTATTACTCTAGATACGGTAACGTTTTTAATCTACATGCGTGGAACCGGCGGGCCGGGTGAGAAACATTCGATGTTGGTAGAATACGCAATTAGGTTTAATTCCCTTATGGTAGTTGACTAATTCTTGATGTTTACTTTATCGTGGCACATTTTATTTTCACAAACGACTCGGCGTATTCGAACAGACAGCCACGTTTATTGTTTTATACTCCCAATTGGAATTCGACGATCCTCTCTTTTTATACGTGAACCAAGGAAGGAGGTTGCACTATCCGATAGTTTAAATTTCCTAAATTTTATCCGTTCATCCTTTAAGGATTGACAGCCTTTTACGCAGACTTGTGTAAATTTAGGCACGATCGTCAAAATCTGTTTGTTCGATTATGTGAATCTTTCTCTCCATCATACATGTACATACCATTAATATTCATTGTATCTATAGAGGTTCTGGACGTTTCCCTTAATGCATTTTATGCGGGAATGAGTGGTCACCAATACTCTGTTGGACTTACGCGTGAGAGATGTACTGCGCGTTAAACTACTATTGCATTTGTGTATTGCATACTGATAGTGTATCGCGTGAATAGTATGCATGCGTGTATGTATGTTGTATGTACGTGTTGCGTATGCGCGGCTGCGTGCCTGACACGCGACTCCGCGTGCTTCGGTGCATTATGTGCGTTGAATGTGCGCGAGTTCGCTTCCTCCGCTGTAAAATAGTATTTTTATAAGGCGAAAAAGGTGTGCGTAATTATCGTGATCGTTCTCGTCGTCGTCGATGTTCTGGCGCAGTCTATAATATGCCGGGGTTAACAAACTTCGCGTTATCGACGAGATACAAGTGAAAAAAGAAAAAGGATAAAATCCGGGTTTAGATAGCCGAATCGAATCGTAATCGGCAGCAGCAAGAAGTTTAAAAACGTACGTGCGAGTGCGCAGGCCAAGAGAATCGAATCATCTTCGATAGTCTCGAATACCGTACGATCGATCCACGTATATAGATTAAACAACCTACGGGCGTCGTACTGCCAATCAATCGAGTAAACGTCCTGCGCGAGAAAATCCTGTAACCCATTGGATTATCATTGTTCAAATCTACGATAACGAACGCGTGTATATTCTGTACGTTGACGAATCTCAAGAAGATTCCTCGCGAATATAAGTGGCTAATCGAGATCGATCGCTGTCAGGTGTTATACAATTCGTCATGGTCTCTTCTTTTTCATCATCACACATACATACATACATACATACACACACACACATACACACACATCCATCGGATGAGAATGTAGCGCGCCTTCCGTTGAAAAAAAAAAGGAAATTTAATCTCGTAATGCATATTATTGTATATACCGGACGTACATCTCGAATTTTTTTACACGTCGTCATACTCGAATATCGGAACCAAATTTCTCGATAGGAAGGAAGAAAAGATAGATAAACCAAAACGATTAAACTAAAAAAAAAGAGAAAATTTGACGCGCATTAAAACCGACGATTCATCATTTTTTCTTTTACACAAAAATTTTCCTTCTTATCCTCCACCTGCACTGAACAGTAGAGACTCATATTTTTTGGATAAATACATGAATGTTCCATCGCCTGTATAACGAGTAAAATTCGTGTAACTTATGAAATGGATTTCTATCTTGGGAACTACGATGATATAATAAATTGGAGTTTAGATCTTGCCTGTGTCATCTCTGGATAATCTTTCACGTAATACAGTACACAGTAGTTCCGATGATTTGAAATTCACGTTTAAACGCTAAAGCCCCACGAGTAAAGGATCTTAGCACATTTGTTGCAGAAAATCGAAGAAACAAACAAAAACAAGATTCACCTGAAACAAGGTCTTTCCCTAACTTTCGTTCAGCAGGAGTACATTCGAATGTTTGAAAGTCTGAATTGAGAAAGCGGAATTATCGTCTTTCCTACCCGATATCCCGTTGATGGACTCCACTTCTCCTTCCCCTATATCTCTTAATGGTTTGGTTAATGCGACCATTTAAACGTAGAAAATTAGATTCGAGCGTAACTTAAGATAGGCCATACGCGATGCAAGAGAAGAGTATCTTAATAATTAAGAAGGCGTTTTATTAAAATTTGTTAAAAAACAAGAAGAAGAGGAAAAACTGTCGAACGTGATGATTCGCCTGCCCATTAATTTTATCGTACGATTAAGAATTCACGCCGCATCGAAGTACAATTGGACGTACAATTTATGATGCTTTTCGAATTCCCGCGCTTCGGCCTTTGCCACAGTCGTCCGTTCGATTGGGATCGAGCAGCGCTTTATCGTTCTATTGTATTGATAATTTGATTCGATATCTCGATTTATTTTTCGCGAATGACAGATAGAAAACAGAAACGGAAAGCTAAGACGCGTAAAAATGACCACAGTACAATTTGATTATGGCGCTATTGCGTTTGCGGTATAGCATGTGTATACACATATGTACATGTACGGCATTTAACATTTTGTAAAATTGTACAGTCCAATCGTGCGCTATTATTCCAAAGTCTTCGCATTCTCATGACGCCGACATTGTAATAGTAAATCCTCGTCGCTCTATAGAGAGATTAGAAAAAAAAAATACAGGGCTTTGAACATTACAACTTGCTGATTTATAAATCGAATCGAACAAAGCGTACGAAAGAAACAGTCGAAGAAGGACAAGGAAGAAAAAGCGACCTGGATCCTCTTCCGTTTAACCCGTAACATATCAGCACATTTGTTAAGCAGCCGCTAAGAACGAAGATTTTATTCCGATAGACAGCCTATAGGAATATATCCGCGAGGGATGAATATATTATGCAATCTTTTTTGCCGAAAATAAACTTCATTTTAATACCTACCGCTCAGGCTAAATCGCATTTTCCACTTTTCTATAATTCCGTTATAAAATGCCAGATTGAATACGTCTCGGTTTACTTAAAGAATAAAACCTCTTTTGTACAGTTTATTTTGGTCTTCTTTAATTGTATCACATTGCATCACGGATTGGATTAATCGACGGTATGGCTCGAATATGCTATCTATCGTTGAGAATGTGCAATCTCATTAAATAACAATAGTAATGACAAAGTATCAAACGGTTATCTTTATATTTCTACATATTTATGAATAATCTATTTTCGTAAATTATGCGCATCACTATTTCTGCTGCAATTTATATTGATATAGTCTTATTGAGTATGATGTTAAATCGATCAGTAATGACAATCAAGCAAGATATCTATCTTATAAAGCATTAAAAATAGTTACTAGGATTTTAATAATAAATCTACCTATGGCATTTATTCATATACTTTTTACAAATTTATCATAATTGAACTGAATATACAATATAATTATCAAATTATGTGAGGGTACACAGCAAATGCAGTTATTTATTTTCCGTGAAATATTTTCACTCATCTGTTGTCTGTATATGATACAGCTTCTTCAACTCGTCCGATATTTTGGTCGGTGCATTTGACATTAAATCTCGCCCTTCTGCAGTTTTGGGAAATGCCATAACACTTCTTATGCTAGAAGTATTGCATAATACGCACATTAAACGATCCAATCCTAAAAGATCAGAAAGTCGGTAGTCTTGTAATATGTCTAGATATATTTAACATAACAAGGGAATATATTAATTAAATCCAAATACCTAATGCTATTCCACCGTGAGGCGGGGCACCACACGCCAGAGCATCCAGCATATGCATCAATTCAGAATTATTTATATTCAAAGTATTAAATATGCACCGTTGCATATTAGCATCATGTATTCGTATTGAACCACCACCAATTTCTGTGCCATTCAAAACCAAATCATAGTGTAGGCCCCGTACCTGTTAATAAACATATGTCGTAAGTTTCCATCATTCACTCCACATAACCCAGAAAGCTCTGCAAGAATATTTATAATACCTTCAAAGGTTCAGTAGTTAGAAATTGTATGTCATCTGGATGAGGATGGGTAAATGGATGATGTGTCGTCTGCAATTTTTGTTCTATCTGGTTATATGTAAACAATGGAAAATCGATGATCCATAATAATTCGTAATCACT
This sequence comes from Ampulex compressa, assembly GCA_038496175.1. Classification (NCBI taxonomy): domain Eukaryota; kingdom Metazoa; phylum Arthropoda; class Insecta; order Hymenoptera; family Ampulicidae; genus Ampulex; species Ampulex compressa. Next base: position 8,767 of record JBCFXI010000736.1, read on the forward strand.
TTCACGAATTTTGAGTCCTTCACTTTCCAGTAGGTTTGTAAATTCGATACGTAGCATGCCCAACAGTTTTTGCTACAAAATTATGAAAGATGATATAAATGGTACATTTCAAAATTGTATGTATAAGGCTGCAATAATAGTATATATATAATTACTGCATTAGTTTTTTCTCCAAGAGCTACGAACAGGACATCTCCTTCTGCAAGATTTAGTTCTTGTCGTACATTTTCAGTTAAAACTAATGCTGACATGTTGTCTACATTGGTATCCCCTGAATTCTTAGAAACCTTAAGCTGCATTAGCTTCACGGTAGGAAAATAAAGATGGTGTGTTTTGGAAAGTTTCTCCTTTGTGGAGCGTGTCAAATGTACCTGCATTTAATGCTATCAGTAAGAGTTTCTAACTTTATCAGAATCTACTTACCTGTTTTCCTGGGAATAGTAATGCATGAACCTCAAAATTTTTGTCAGACGGAATACTTAAGCGTTGCTTAATTGCTGCAACATCGACTATATTTGACAGATTTTGTATCTACAAGTTTAAGCACATTTTTGTATATAACTATCAAAATTACAGCAAGATATATTTTCATACATATTACCTGATAAGGTATTCTTAAATCTGGCTGATCTGTACCATACGAATTCATTGCATCTTCAAATTTCATGCGTTTAAAAGGAGTCGATAAAGATCCATATTCTTTTGGCCAAGAGTATACTAATAAATTTTCGATTAATGCCATCACCCCATCTTGATCAACAAAGGATAATTCTATATCTAACTATAAAAACAATTTTTTGTAAAACTTAATCTTCTAATTGAAAAAATGCAATATCTCATATGAACATACCTGAGTAAACTCTGGTTGTCTGTCATGTCTTACAGCTTCGTCTCTATAACATCTTGCTACTTGAAAGTATCTATCAAACCCACCTATCATCAATAATTGCTTAAATTGTTGCGGACTTTGAACTAAAGAATAGAAGTGACCCGGGTTTCTTGTTGGAACTATAAATTCTTGAGCTCCCTATGCAAGGATCAAATATTATGTCTTTTGTATTACAATGCAGAGAATTTTATTATCAAACTATTCACCTCGGGAGTATGTTTAAAAAGTGTTGGTGTTTCAATATCTACAAAATCACATTCCTTGACTAAATATTCTCTCATTTTAGCGATGATTTGCGAACGTAATCTGAGATTTTTTTGGACATCTGGAAATCTTAAAGAGAGGTATCTGTATCGCATCTGTATTTCCTCTTTGGCCTTATTATGTTCTCTGATTAGCACCGGTAACATTGGTTTAGCTTTATTCAAGACCTCTATTACTTGTATTTGTACTTCAATATCTCCAGTTATCATTTCTTTCTTTCGCTGATGTTCTGGCCTAGCTGCAACTACGCCGCGTATGTAAATCACACTCTCAAATGTAAGATTCTTTATCAATGTGATCAAGTCTTCCCTCTAGAATGAATTAGTATTTCATTGTAATGTATGATATATAATTGTCGTGTATTTCTAAAAATAACATTGTCGTACATCATCTGGTACAATTATTTGTGTAGAACCATATGCATCTCTTAAGATTACAAACTTTCCTCGTCTTTGATATTGAACCCAGCCATATAATTGAACAACTTCTCCTACATTTTTTAACATTAATTCTCCACATGTGTGTGTTCTTGAAACAAATTTGTTAACAGGCAGCAGGGATTCTTTTTGTATGACAGTATTTTTTGTAGCTAAATTATGTGTACAACTCACTAACATAGGTGTACATCTTTGTGGCTGCAATGAATTTTATGTGTAATATTATTTCTCATGCTCTGACGAATTATTTAAGAAGCGTTTATTGTCAAGGTACAGGTAAATAAGATTATAGTAAATTAATACTTACCTTCAAGCAATGCTGGTGATTTAGTAGAGAAAAATATTTACATTGTTTAGAGCCATTTTGTCTATATAGTTCATGAATGAACCTTCCTCCGAAAATTCCACCCTTCATCATTCTGAAATTAATTTAACATGTGAAAATAAAGGTATTTTTCAGTGATCTATCGGCAGGTAAATAATAATATATATATAAACATTATTATTATATATATTAAATTATTCTGCATTGGTTCATGAACCAGATTTATTAGATGTTATTCATTTCTCATGTCTACACAATTAGGAAAGAAATTTAGGCCATCAGGTAGCCAGCCCTACCAAATATTATTTTCGGTCATAAATAAATGCGATTCAATCCAAATAAATAATATGAAAATCAGGAATTATACGAAAGATACTGAACACAAGAAAACTTCAAATATTTAAAATCAAACAAGGGAAGGACAAGAAACAGAGTATTACAAGTTAATTTGGTCAGAGTTGAAGACAATTTTTGATTATTGTGATATAGCATTTGTTTCTTGTATACAATGTATAACTAAAATATCATTAAATATTAGAAGCTTACTGAAGTCTTTAACATATATAATATGTTATATTTCGTACCTTTGTTATTTCTGCAAAGACAGAAGTTTTGCTACTAACAGATACTCCCTAGCTCGTTGTCCACCTATGACAAATAAAATGTATTTTGATCAAGTTTACGTGCTGATCAATTATCTTAAAGATTTTCCATATCAGCGCATGTGATTAATTTGATAATACCAAAACTGCAAAAATAATCAAATTGACTCATTTCTGATTCCTTACTCGTATGGCATATATTTATGAAAACATTTTTTTTCAGACTTTTCATCGTTTTCTGTACTTTCAATCTTCACTCTTTCTTTTACTTCAAAATGTCAAAATAGTGAGGTGATTGTAACGTTAATAATTAAAACAAAATATGCACCTAACGCATTTAGAACGATCGAAGCATTTCAAGCGGCTATTCATATAACCTGACGACAATAAAGTACCATTACATATATACAGTCAGACGCCTAAAGAATTGCACGGCTGTGTGCAAAGTAAATACAAAATAATATAGACATCAGATATTGAATGTGAAGTTCGACGATTAATCCAACTGTTTTCTCACTGAATAAGATACCAACGCCAGAAAGTCGAATGGTATTTCAAACCTTCAAAATATCGTGACGGCTCGTTTAAACTGGGGGCTGCTTTTTCATATTCTGCTCAGTACCAAATGTACAACACTATACTACGTATTAAAGTTAATACAATGTGCAATGATATAATAGCTAATTATGAAACATAATATATTTGAATACATTTTTTTATTCTGATATCAAGATCAAAGTCAAGTCCGACTTTTGGTGGCCAGACTGAATTTTTACAAGAAGCGTTTAAAATACTTGTTTTGATCTGTCGGCTGTAGCCTTTAATTCTGTACAAAGATATATATTGTATACTAAACAATGGTAAGATAGAAATTTTTAGATACATTATCAGAAATAAGACTCATTACGTTTTATGTGATATTGTTTTATTGCAGTTACCGCTTTCGTTATTACGGACGGCACAGAATCATCCTATGGTATGTTCACAACTTTACATCTACGATATTGTGCATTTTAGAAGAACGCATTGAATCAAAAAGAAAAATATTTTTGCAGCTCGTCGAATTGAAAAATGGCGAAACGTACAACGGTCACCTGGTCAGTTGTGATAATTGGATGAACATAAATCTCAGAGAGGTTATATGCACCTCCAGGGTAATGTAATGCAGTTTTATATGTTGTTTAGATTCAGTTACTAGCCCTGGTATATATATATATATAAATTCGATATGTAGGATGGAGACAAATTCTGGAGGATGCCTGAATGTTATATCAGGGGCAGTACGATCAAATACTTGAGAATTCCAGATGAAGTCATAGATATGGTAAAGGAAGATGTGCAAATGAAATCCAGAGGACGCGGAGAGATGAAAGGGCGTGGACAAAACCAAAGAGGACGCGGTGGTGGTAGAGGTGCGAAATTAAGAAAACTCCATTATTAAAATATATATCTCTAGAACTACGAATTTCAACTATTACACAATCTATCTATGTTGAACTTCCACCTGGTTGCTGCAGGTCAATTTTCAATATAATGCATACAATTTTTCAATCAGAAAGCATTAGCAAATGTTACAACCAATATAAAAGATTCTTGCTATTTGTATATCATTTGGTCCAAGAGTCCATTTAAATTACAATATGCATAAATATGCAAAAAAGTTACATAACTAAAAGGGTTAATAAATGACAGAGTTTCGATACAGGACTTACACCAAATCAGTAAATAGTATATTAGGTCTTGACTATCACTCAACATATAATACTATTTTTGTTTAGAAGAAAATATGAATTTACCTTTTTGGTACAGGTACGTTTGGTCGAGGTGGAAGAGGTCCAACGTCGCTGGGTCGTGGTGGAGGAGCCCAAGCAGGGGCTAAACCTCAAATTAAACCCAGAACTAAATAAAGATTATTTGTAATTATACACTTGTTGTTAATCTTACAATTCATGTAGGTCTTTAATTTACATGGTTTGTGATACTAATAATAAGATATGTTCCTGCATATTACAGGATTTCATCTGTTGGTTTTCTGTATTATGCTACATATTATTCACAGAAATTAAGTATCAGAATGCTGATTTATTTAAGTTATGGATGTAATTCATAGAATGTAAGATTATGAATTAAACCATAACCGTTATTCTTTTCTTCGACATTTATTGCAAGTAAAATTGCTATTCGTGAACTGTTTGCTAAAGTCAATACAGAGATCAAAATTCAAAATATTCATGGTGATGTTTTGGTTTGACTTTAACGCCGACGTAGGACTAGAATGGAATATTCATGATCATTTGGCTAAAATGTACAATGCAACTTTTATGCGTGACTCCCGTCTAGATATGTATACTTTTTTCCATCTTCGTTTTTATAAGAATGTTCTCGAAGTACTTTTTTGCAATAATAGCTCAATTATATATGCATATAAAAGTCGTGTTTTGAATATATTTTAATATTAAATTTTTTTTTATTTGGTAACCACATTTATGTAAAATAATAATGCAATATCTCAGAGAATTGGCCGGAAGAGCACAACGAAATAAAATGTTGATTTCTAAAAAAAAATTATTAATTTATTATCATTTACATTTAAACAGAGTACAATGTAAGCGTACTCCATCTTACATCTACTATACATAATACTTATTCACTAACCATGGAATAAAATTTGAGATTTTATACACTGACAATTCGATTGTTTATTATAGCTTTCAAAAGAACATAACTATAATGCGATCGCCTTCAGGCTTGAGGATCGTGCATCAGTGAAATAGTTGTAAATCCGTACAAAACGTGTGTTACGATGAATGCAGATACACTATTGGTTAGTGTACTTTGTCTGTGGCTTGGATATTTGTCAATGATTATTCCAATCTTCTCAGTTCTGTAAAAAAAAAAGAAACAAAACGTAAGATATATAGTAAATCCATGAAGACAACGAATGTAGATCGAGAGATTTTACACTTACGTGATCAAACTTACAGCCTTACGTTTTTTTTTGTTGTGTTGTGAAAGGGATAGTTATTTATCGTCCTTCAACTGTTAAAAAGGAAAATGGACTTTAGTTGTTTTGGTACATCTTGATGAACATTTCGATATGATACTTCACAATAGACCAGAGTAACAAACGTGTCATATGATGTGAAACAATAAATTTCGAAAAATATACTTACTATACGAAGCCAAATCGATTTCGTCCGGTAATTCCGTGATATTAACGTCGAATCTTTCTTGAACATCATTCAATATTTTGGCGTCGCTCTCATCGCTTACTAATGTGATAGCGAGACCCTGGAATAATTCGAGAGAAATTTATTTATTTATTTATCCGACCAAAAGGATGAATTTTCGAGATTTGAGGAGGAAATTACCTTCGTGCCGAAACGACCGGCTCTTGCCACTCTGTGGAGATACGTGTCCGAATCTTCTGGCATGTCGTAATTGAAAACAATATTCACACGCTCGATATCCATACCACGGCCAAACAAATTTGTAGCGACAAGTATGCGCTGTAAATAAACAGTTTACATTTTATAATACGTCATTTTTTACAACTTAATGTTTTGATTGGAAGTATTTCAGATTGTGAACTCAAATATCATTTTTTTCTTTAATTTTGGGGAAATAAAGATAAGCAACTTTATTACAAGCAAAAATAATTGATCTGTAGCATACCTTAATGTCAATGAAAACAATGATAAAGATATTTTGACAGATAAGTGAATAATAAATGACAAAACCACGATAAAAGTATTTTTTGAGAGCTACGGTGGTGTAGTGGATAGAGGCTCGGATTGCCACCCGGGTTCAAATCGTAATTTCGTTTCGTGTTTACCTTTTGGAAATCTTTAAACTGTTGGTATCTTGATAATCTCTCTTCCTGTGTCATACCTCTGTGGATTCCAATCGCAGGAAAATTTTGTTCTGTTAGTAGCTGCGCTAAAGCCATACACCTTTGCACAGACTTGACAAAGATCACAACCTGAAATATTATGAAAGTGACGATTAGCATTAATCTTTACTTTGTTATAACACGTATCAACATGACATTGCTTATAGAATAATATGTGTCAATATGTAGTTATCTTTTTCACTCCAAACAAACCTGGTTGAACTCAAGAACATCGAGAAGTTCAAATAGCTTCTTGTTCTTCTCATTCTCCTTGAGTTTCACATAATGTTGCTGTAGACCATGCAAGGTGAGCTTTGCTTCATCATCGACGTAAACTTCCATGGGCTGCGCAAAGAATGTTATTATAAGACCTAAGATTTAGCCCTAACTATCGCGATGCCTGAACAACTTTCAGACTTCTTCAATATCTTCTATTTTGTCATCCGAGTAATAAGTAGATGAGAATGTTTCTACCAATGTCTGAACTTTAAAAAAATGTGAGATGAAAAAAGAAAAAGTAGCACGCACAAAAAATATTTGGAAACATTAGAAATCATAGTTTAACGTTAAGGTTTAATAATACTCTTTCGTCGTGCGAGAATATTATCGCGTAAGATGAAAAGATGTATTTCAATGAAACATTAGGTAAGAACGCCTAACCATCTTCACCTTCGTTATCAGTACATCTGACTTTAGCCCTTTGCGGACAAAACGATTCAAAATCCAATCGTTTCCTTTACGATCATTTGAAAGTGTCTGTTTTTGTTTCTTATAGCACATTGCATAAATTGTTCACTCACCAATCATAAACTCTGCTTTCAGGATTTTTTTTAAATTTTGGTTCCAAAACACTCGATTAATGTTTTTATATTAAAAACAAATTTTCTTAACAGTTACATTTTATACCATTAGTGTCCATACTTTTGATAATTGTTAAAGAAGTTATGTTATGACGTATAGCACATAATCGATTTTATCAATTTTTTTTACTCTTTTATTTTGCAGAGTTAATCGATTGGCAAGTGAGCGGCTCATATTGTTTTTGTGTCCTTCCTTCCAAATAGTGAAAAAAATATAAATATATCAGTAGTTTTCAATCAAATATGTAACGAAATCTTGTTCCTTCGGTTATGCCTAAAATTCATGAAAATTGTAATACCGTGCTCGTATCAAAAGGACAAGTGAAACGTTGACTTACACGCACATACAAGCATTTTGTCATTGCTATTTGTTATTCGTTGAGCGTGTACACACAAACTTTGTATATCGTATTCTTTTTCTAATCACTGTCTTTCATCTTTTTTGGTATTATTTCTTTCTCTTTTCATCGAACGCATATATATTTATCGGCTGCGTTGGCGATTCAGACAGTACGTATATACACGTGAATAATCGTCCGCAAAGGATTAAAGAGATTTGCAAAGATCTTTTAAAAGAAGATTCTACATGTCGAACGGTTTTCAAGAACCGTCCATTCCGGATCCTCGGCTTTGCAATTTTAATCTCGATCGGATTAGTCATACTGGTTACATACGGTCCGGCGACTTCCATCTCTGGGTAGTGCCAACAATGAAAACACAGCAGCCACCCCAACAGAACTATGATGGCGCACCCAATGAATGTTCAGTCACATCCGCTGGCCACTCGATGCCAAATCTCTTCTCCCGAAATTCCGGCACATCCCGAATATGCCCAGAATTTAAGCCTCGGTCATTGTTGGTGAGGCTTGGATTTTCATCAAAGCGCAAGACTTCTGGGGTTTTCTCTAACTTCGCGAACTTATTTAAGGGGTGGTTCTCGTCATCACTCGTGCGAAATGACAAAATGTGATTCACGATACACAAGTTATTTGCGCTCTTTTTTTCTGTACTCTTGTATGGATGACCACGATCAAACTATATGTATATATGTATGTATGTATGTATGTATATATAGATGACACTTCCATTGACGCTGCATTTTTCACTTCTAACGACCTCGATTTAACGTTGGGAAAAGACACGAGATTTTTAAGAATCGCCTAGGAGCCCCCTTCGCCGACTTTTTGAAATTATTCAGATACGATGTTTTAAATCGAAATTGACCAACGCGATTGATATCAAAGGTATTATACATCGACATGCTTGAAAATCGTGGTATTGGCCGATCCTAATTATTCCCCCACCCGTTTATCCCACGTTATCCTCTTGCATCTTCTTTCTTGCGCTCTTCTCTCTTCAGGTTGTCTTGAGGTCTTCTTAGCCCCCCACCCAGAGGATTAATATTTTCCAATGCCGTATTACGACTCGTTTAAAAATACTACCCCCTTTTTTCCCTTGTGTATCGATCATCGCCCATACTACTAACGAACGGAACCTCTTTCATTTCAATCCAAACCTGCCCCAATATTAACACAGATGTTCCCTGACTGTCACTTTTTTTTGTCATTTCTTTCCCCCTTTCCGTGATACAATGTCAATACCACTGACGTTAGTATGCAGCGGAGGAATTGAAAAAACTTTAATCGAGGATCGAAGCTAAGAGAAATTTTGATACTTTTTCGCTCTGTATCGTTTTTTTTTCTTTTTCAAAGCATCGGCTACTCATCCTGGTGAATTTGAGAAGCGACTTTAAACAAGGACCTCTCTCGTTCCTCTCGTTACCGGATATCATTGTCCAGAAAATGGACGAAAAGTTTCTACCCGGCAGCGGCAAGATGTAGAACATGACCGCACCAACGGTCCAAAGACATCGAGGGACTTTTGTTTTTTCATTATATCAGCTCGTCGAACTCCCGTTTAACTAGCCTAACCCGCGGGTGCGCCGTCAACGATATTTATAGTATGGTCTGAGCTTTGTCCTGGGTATGAATACGGGGCCAACGAAGTAGGAGCAACCGAAGATCGAAGTGAAGAGGAAGATTGTCTAATTACATCTTGCATAAATTTCTTGCAGACAGGCCTTATCTCCTTGGACAATGTAGCGCTGAACATCATGACTTGTTTGCCGTGAGGTGTGCTTCTAAATATTTCCTGTACATCCCGACGCATGTCTGTAAGTATAAATAGGAAAATGTAACTGATGCTAGACAATGGACGTTTTGAAATAAAAATGCCATTATCATATATACCTAACAATTCAAGCATTTTGTCACATTCGTCGAGTATAAAGTGTTTCAGATGTTTCAAGTTGAGTTTCTTATTCCGCACAAGCGCTAGGATACGTCCAGGCGTACCCACTACGATATGAGGGCAGGTGTTCTTCAGAACCTCTTCATCTTTCTGTATCGGCAAGCCACCAAAGAAGACCCCAACCTGATAACAGAATTTTTGTCAATGTTAAGTAATTTAATAGAATTCTAAATGACTGAGCATCATATGTGGATATTAAAGGAGCTTCGTCAGTAGTGAGTGGTGGTAAATGAGTGTCATCATTATATGCTAAGACGCTGTTTTCATCATGGAAGTCCTCATTATCAGTATATATGTAATATTGGTACTTAATAACTAATTTAAAATTAATCAAGCCGTACCTTGACATGAGACATGTATTTGCTGAATCTTTCGTATTCCTTGCTGATTTGAAATGCAAGTTCTCGAGTGTGACACATAACGAGTACGTAGACTTGGTTTTCTGTTAATTCCAATTGTTGTAACGTAGCCAACACAAACACAGCAGTTTTTCCCATACCGGATTTTGCTTGACACAGAATATCCATGCCCAGCACAGCTTGGGGTATACATTCGTGTTGAACTGTAAATTATGGAAATTTATCATTAATTTAATGCTGAAGAATAATGTAGCATAAAATTATAATCCAAACACTCAGAGTAGATAGAAATCATTCACAAATATTCTGTTGTCCCTATCTGATATCATCAGATGTAACTATCTATATACAAACTACTCCTGATTGAAATTCAATGTTTATTTCAGTCGTACCTTCGGAGGGATGCTCAAAACCGCAATCAACAATAGCACGAAGAATTTCTGGCTTTAAGAGGAAATCCCTAAATCCACTACTGTGGATAGACACGTATGTGCCCTTAACCTCTTTTTTCGCAGGTACATCCCCACTTCCGTCAACTACTTGTTCGGTTTGCTCTTCATCTTCATAATCCAAAAGGTCATCGTTGTCAGCCATTGCTTTTTAAGTGTTTTTAGCTAAAATACAAACGAACAAATTTTACATTTTGATCCAGATAAACTCATAACAGAAATAATCTACCAAACAATCGTTTAGAAACAATAATATTCATTATTTAGTAACGTTACTTTTTTTAAAATAGAAAAACAAGGTAAAAAATAAATTTAAGTAGGTCAACTTTATTCCATAAAAATGTATACCAGTAATTAGCATAAATAGTAAAAATAGTAATGCGATATATAAAATTATTACAGTATCTTGACAAGACGTAATTGTATTGAAAAATATTACATTTGTGCATTTTAATTTTTGCTGATTGTATTACGTTTCGACTTTAAAAGTAGAAAAGTCAATGCGATGCTTCCGCGTTTGTTCCATCTAATACATGTGCCGGATTACGAATTTTCGATTCCCTTATTGATAGAAAAATTGAAAATATCCAAAAACTTCTAAAAAATTTCTACAAAAATAGAAATGTGGTCGATAACCGATACCCTAGGAAAATTATATTTATTGGCCGACATTGCTAAAATGAACGTTTTCGGGGAATACCATTACGTGTAATATGGACGCCATTTTAGTAATGCTATATCGCTTCAAAATACAAAAAAAAACAGGGTTATTGCTAGTGTTATGCACTATCAACCCAAGTATTACATGGATCACGGTAAACACAATTTTTGCGAGACGCCGTGATATCAAGAAATATATATGTATACATACAAATAAAAACTACTTTTTATTTAATTCATCCATCATGACTCGGTTCTTCGACGGTGCTAATATTTAAGTCTTTTAATTAACGTCTTATAACGAAAATATGAAATAAACTATTATTTTTAACTAAAAATTAAGGGTCTGGATAATAATACCAGTTATATATTTTGCACGGATGATTTCATGGTTGAAAATTTCACGCGGATTAGATATTCTTGAACTTACCTCGAACGTTGCCACAGCAGAATGACGCTAACGGCTATCGTCGCACAACGTTTGTGCGATCATTGGCCGTGAACCGGAAGTACTGGTGTCGCCAACTAGAAATAACGATTTTATTGCTTCATTCTGAAAGTATTAATAAAACCGTTCGCAATGATATTCCCAAGTTTCAATTTCAAGATATTGATTTAATTATTGGACATAGAATAACTATTGCACCATTTTGATCGTTATATTTTAGCAGAATTGTAATCGATGTAAGAATACCGCCGGCGATAATAAAGGCGGTGACGTCAGAATACATGTAATATAAAATTTAAGCGCACTATTCAAACGTTTGGTCCAAATGTAGACTGACATTTATTTGTGTAACTACAGTATTATATGTTGAAAAATAACACAAACCTATCGAAATAGCATGTTCAATGAGTGACACTGATTTTAGTTTGTTCATAAATATAAGTTTAAATAACTTACTGTTATCATTATAATTATTGTTAATCTTTAAGAAATGAAAAATATCTGAATATATAATTCCTTCGGTATAGTCATACAAAATTGACAAAAATAAGCTTTTTTAAATATACTTATAAAATATATTTTGCTTAGCAGTGCTCACAGATCGGGATGATATACAGTATTGTTTAAATATGGTAAAGTTTATTTAATAACATCACAGATACAATAATTATGTACACAATTGTCTGAAATAATGCTAGCATACCGCTAGACACTTTCAGCTATTCCATTGTCATCGTAAGCACAGAAGTACTAAGTTCGAGATAAAGGTGCTCCATAAGGGCGGATATTTGATGAAATTGAAATGGGAATTTTGACTACGCGTACAACGCCGTAGCTCAGAATCACCATTTCCTTCAGGCGCACGCTTGTTTTCACATTATACTTCACTAATCACTATTGCGTAATTAGCACTTATCTGACCTTTGAATGTATTACAGATTATCCTCCGATGAGGACAATTTGTCAAATACATAAAGTTTCAGTTGGGTGTCGTGCCTTTGTGGAGGCGCAACGGAGTCTGGTTTCACCATCTGCGAGGCACACGGAGGATCTATGTTACGGGGTAATAGGGTACGATTGAGCTCGGGCATCGAGGCAGTTGGATCCTTCAGAGGCAACGTTACTTCTCTCAAAGAGTCTGTAGGTGAGGGAGGAAGCACCACTTTCTCAGGGGCATTTTGAATGAATATTACTCTGAAACGTGTTGTCAAAGCTTATGGGAATATAATACGTAGGGACATGTATTAGAAGATTATTTTCACACTTTTGAGAAATATCCTAAAATACTTTAAGATACTTATCTTGAATTATTCATTTACCTGTTAAACGCACGCCACTTTCTGCATAGTGTAATATATGTTTTGCATTGAATATACATAAAAACTAAACCTCCAGTAGAACCAATTACGACGACTATTAATTTAGTCCAGAATGCCCAGTCTACATATCCACGTCGAGCTTCTTCCACAGATCTTTCAACAAGTACATATAAAGACCAAGCCACGCAAAGTGCAGCTACCGCATGAAAGGCGACTGCACACCATAGTTTACGTACTTCTAGTGCAGACATTTCGAGTTTCTCCCACTGGAATTATTGACAATTGGAATTAGCATTTACGTAGCAAGAAGTACAATATGATATCTGTGTAGTTCTCCGTAACATTTAAATTATCTGTATCATTGTAAATATATAAATATAAATAAATATTTTTTATATTTACTACTATCTGGTAAGATCAAAAAGCGGTATCACCTCACAAAAGGGCTTTGTCTTAGCATGCATAATAAATGTGAACTTGCACAATTCACAAGCACGCGTGTCTGAAGCTTTTATCCATTGTTGAAGGCAAGCCTGATGCACGTAACGCAGGCTGCCACTACAATAGCACGGCGCTAACAAAGGAGCACCTTCTTCACCTTCACAGTGGCAAATCCTAGAATAAAGAAAAATAAAATGCACATTGTGAATATACTTTGTATACATTTTCTTAGATTATATACAGTAAAATATTATAGTTAGTATTGGGTATTTACTTATAATAACATATAATGAGCTGAACTTTTATGTATCAAATAACATGAAGGTATAATTTTCAGTATCACATACCTACAAATATCATGATTGCTCGAAGACAATGTGCTTACTGAAGAATGACAATGGTCGGGTATAATAGTAACTACTGTGGCATATGCTGATTCCTAAAAATAAATTGCAGAACCCAGCAATTTACATGTATAATAGCAAATACTTAGTTTTTCTAAAGATAACATTCTGAATTTTTAAAATAAGAATATTGCATATTTGCATTAATCTATGATACAGAGTTTATTTTCACATAAAGTAGGGATCACAATTATTAATCACATTCAATGCAACCCTATTATCCACAAAGCATTTCTTACAAATTTAAAAAATAAATAAGGGAAACAAATAGAAACTCAGTTACGTGTATTATAATAATGTAAGCACTAAAGAAAAAAAAAAGAAAGTAAAATGAATGAAAAAAAATGATGGAGATATAAAAGTACGGTGGTAGGAAACAAAACATAGAATTATAAATATCAAAGGTGCATTAATTGTTTATAGTTGTAGCATGTACCATGTTTCAGTGCTTATGCTTCAAGCGCAAGTGCAATTATATGCATAGTTATTTTGGCGTAGCTTGACTAGAGCCAAGTAGATCAAACTCGGATTCTATTTTTGGAATGCTGCGTGTATTTCCTTATTTTCGATAAAAAATATCAGACAAAAATGATTAGAACTCTGTTAAGATACAAACTTATCATATACAATGCATATCATTAATAGCTACAAATTTTTATGATTAAAATAAACGCACAATGAGTAAAACGTTATTACCCTTGGTGTCCATTCTGGCAAACCTTCTCCGCCAGCAGGGCTGTTGTTGTTGGAAGGACCAAGCGATAGAGGTGGCTGCCAATCAGGCGGATTAACATTAATCTGATGAACCGGCATCACTCTCTGACCTCAGCAAAGATGTGATCACTGACAAATAGTGGTTATAAAACACATCCTCACGAGTGTTCGTTCACTTTCTTCAAGTGGTATCATTGTCAATCACGGATCAAATGGTTTTCAGCTGGGTACGATGAATTAAAACTTTGCGATATTCTTCAGCATTTAACGCTGATATATATAAAACAGCCTGAAAACACGTTACAATTCACAAAATAACATCCAACACTATTAGGGAGCAGTAGAGATGTACAAACAATTAAATATGAATGTTTTAATAATGACTTAATAATACTATAAGAAAAGGCACAATCATGCGATAAGAAACAAATTTTTATAAAGTAACAAATTATGTAACAAAAAACAGTGTAAAACGAGAGATATTATTTATATTTTTCACATTACGTCTTTGCATTTGTATAAATAAGTTTTGGAATAAAATATATATTCTTAAATCATCTACACTTTATAAATGTCATTATTTTCCCTATATTCATATAAACAAAGACATAACAAACTTAAATGAAACATGAGATCTGTTTTTATTGAGATATAGGATAATTAACAGAAGAAATGACAGTGCGAAGTGGTAGCTTGAAGTTACATTTTGCCGATACTTAAGGGATTGTCATAGGTATTGTGCTCGGTGAGCGTGGTTTAACATAAAGCATTTTTTCTTCTTCTTTTTTTCTTTTTTAGTAGAAAGGGCGAAAAAAGGGAGAGAGAGAGAGGGAAGGAGATAGAGAGATGTTAATACAAATTATTCGAATATCATAAAGGTAGTAGCGCGATTAAATGTAAACAACCGCTGCCGATGATTGAAAGTACTGCGCGACGAGGCACTTCTTTTTATTAATGATCATTATAAGAGGCCAAACACTTGCGGGACCAACAAGATCAGAAAAAAAAACAAGACACTAGCGTCACATACATCCTCTCATTTCTCTCTGCTATAGCAGCCTGAGACAGCGGGTTTCTATGTTAGATAATAATGACCACGAAGAGAAACGTGAATTCACATAATACGATATCTGTTGTGTGGATAATGTCGTATAAATAGATCCTCGGGAACCGTCGCGGTGGAATTTTACCGAACGCTAAGTCCGGCTCGAACGATTTTGACACTTCGTCCCGTGTCAATGACACAGGGAACTCGCGTTCGCTGCAGCAGATTAATCGTTGCACTCTAATTCCGATTTAAATCACAAGTACCATCTGCTTATCACCATCCACTTTTCAAACACGTGCCGAGAATCGCATTATGATTCAAAATAATCACGAATACTGACTTCATTGCAAAGCGTAGTTTTTTCTCCACAACAGGCTGCGTATCTCATTTTTCTGCTGCGCCGCCATAACGTAGATTGTAGGCGTGGCGTAAATAGATCCAGCCAATCTGATTCGCGAAAATGACATTGAACATCATTGTACCAATGGACGCGGATTATTTCGAATTTAGATCATGCATATCTAACGGGCGGTTCGTATAAAGACGATATTCATTTATTTTCTAATAATATAAGAATTTGTTTGTATCATACGTATTCAGTCCTACGGTAACATCCCTTTCTTACGCTTTCATTGTCATACTGAAATGTTAACATTATATAACGACGTTAATCTGTTTTCAGGATCTCATGGATCTGGTTAAATTATGTTAAAACGTTTGATTATATTCTCATAAATTATTGAACAGTTTTTATTTTCTTTACGTATGTATGTTACATGATTAACAACACATGCTCCCAATAGCCGTTTTAACTATCGTATCGTGTAGAAGATATTAAGTTACTTTCATTGAACGTATCTTCAATTTCAGTGCCCATAATAGTATTGCATGTAGCTATATTACTCATATCATCGTATAATGTTTGAAATTCATAACTTACAGAATTGATCTTTGCAGTATCACAATGTGGTGCAAAATTATCTGTGTACGGAATGGTCATGAACGTTTCCACTTTGATATCTGAAGATGTTTCTGCACCATCATTATGTGTATTTCTCTGTGTGTTATCAAATAGTTGAGTATTTTTTTCAATAATGTTCATACGTTCAGTATTTATTTCTTTTTCAACATTCTTTATTTTTATCTTAGATAAGTTGTTTATGTAATTTTCTGATGCATTTCCCTGGTGCAGATTTGAGATACTTGGAATATGTTTGTATAACGTCTTTTCAGTCATTAAATCTTCATTGTTATCATCTTTTGTTACATCCACCAAAATTGTAGGATAATATGAAAATTCTTTACCAGCAATATCTGTCTTGTTAGTGGCACCCATGTAGTTACTGCATTCTTTATTTCCTCGTAGCGCTTTGTCTTGATTAATTTTTGATTTTGAGCTAAGAACAAAGTTATTAAATGTGGTACTGCTTTCAACATTTTTTTGCAAAGGTTTTATAAATGTTGATGCATTGTCAAACTTCATATCTTCATATCTAGAGGCACTTTTAGAGCGTGGGTGATAGATTGGTTGCTTTCCTGGATACAATGCATTGTCATCCCGTAAATATCCACTTTGGTTTTGTTTAGTATGAAATCCAGATTCTATAAAAGTGCAAGCCAGTAAAATAAGAGATTTGTAAAAGAATATGAATATACATACCACTTTTGACAATGTCACCAGCAGTTACATTTGGAAGTAACAATTTTCCAATTACTAAGCCTGCTATTTGTATGGATAAATGATTTGTATTTAATATGCGATTTAAAAGTCCATAATTTTTATTAAATACTATAATTACCAGTCACTCCTACAGCCGTACCTCCAAGAAAATATTTAAAATTATCTTCTTTCTTAAACATATTTATTATTGACTTGCAAACTTAAATGGATTTGAATGTACTTTCTGGAAGGCATTTATGTCGGATACTATTATGTGTAGACCTACTTATATAGGTTTAATTTAGAGGACATTACAAGGTAGTATACGTCTTAATGTATACAAAGCATTTGTTGTCAAAAATTCGCACAGTACTAATTACCCTCAAGTTAGAATTTCTTGTTATCTCCGCACAGGTACAACTGTGTCTAAATTGGAAATGTAAAAGCACTATGATAAACATATGACTGATATATACATATAATATATAATAAGTTATGATAGTCAATAAAAAACCTTTGAAAAAAAAAAAATGAATTACAAATTAGTTACAAATTAGTTAAAAAAGAAAATTAGTTTATAATGCTACGGTGTTGTAGTGGATAGAAGCTCAATGTGTACACCCTGGTTAGAATCCCACCCATCCCTCCTGGTTTTTTCATGTAATATGTATATTATAGCTCTGGTGGTCTGGAACCTATGGTGAACAGTAGGTTCTAGGCCAAATAACGTTAGCAATCGGTGCTGAATATAAATAAAAAAAAAAAAATTAGTTTATTCAATAGTGTAATAATACTAAAAACTTCTTGCTAACTGTATTACACATTTTTTTTTTTTTCATTTTCAGTACAGACTGCTAAGGTCATTTCGCCTAAGATCGACCGTTTAAGATAGATTCCAAACTATGAGATCTATGATATGTATATCACATAGAAAAACCATCAGTGATGGGCATGATTTGAACCCAGGTCTTCTATGTAGAAGTTCAAGTTCTTAACCACTACATTTCAATTTAAAATAACTTTATTCAAATTACAGAGATTTATAAGAGGTTCTTAAGGCTTTGTATTTGTAATTCCTAATCGGTCATTATAATTCGTATGCTGACAAGACTTAAACAAATAATATAATTTTCTAATTACACTTAAGCTAAAACTTGCAGTATAAAATTTCTATTGAATACAAGCATCTTTCACAAGAAACTTTAAATATATAATCACTCACTTGAGAATCGTAGGATCTTATCATCACACACCCAAACATATATATAAGAACTAACTGAAAAAATTAGGATGATTAAATACAGTAATGCGATTGTTGTGCCTGGAATCAGTAATTCGAAGAAGACTAGTCTATAAATTATCTTTTACGCTTAACAGTACTTTTCTATAAATATAAAAAATATCAAAGATGTGATTTAAAAATATAAACGTCTGCAGCTTTGTAGTGTAGTTGCTTTTTTACATTTTGGACATTTTTTTATCCTGGCAAGGGACATTTTTAAGCATTCTGCACAAAAAACATGACCGCATTTCATAGACATGGGCTTTCTGTTAGATGATAATTGCTCGAAACATATTGGACAAGTTAAAGGCACCAGTCGACCTGTAATTGAATCGTTGATGCAAGGCACTTCATCACTTTCATCCGAGATGATACCATCAAAAGTTGCGACCTCTCCGGTGTTCTTTAGAATTTTATGACGTTCAAAATGTTCATCTGCATTGTCATCAGGTATCACCCTAAAAATATATTTTACCATATTTTATTCACTCCGTTGTTAAAAATATCCTTTTATTTATTTTCCTAAAATAAAATTCAGCAAACAAGTACATACAAAGTCACTGAATCATCAAGTTGATTTTGCATATGTGAGCGCAAACGATTGATGCGAGGCCTTGATGATACTCGGTCTTGTAAATGTACATTTCCATTTCTCCTTCTCTCTTGTCTAATACCTCCACTTATTGGAGAATCTCCGGTTAAATCAATAACATTCGGATCTGACATTTTTCTGATGTCAAAAACAATTTTATTCTTTTTAATTATAATTACTGTCCACCTTTTTATTGATGCAAATTTCTTGTATGAAGAATAGTTACGATTGATGTGATATGATTAGCATAAGCTGGACATGAAATATGCAGATTGCTTATCCTGTTAGAGCCTGAAAGTTTACAGCAAAATAACGATAAAAACGCTAAACTTGTCTTACATATATTTATAAACATTTTCCAGATTTGCGATACACCAATATCGAAATCGTTAAATACGTGAAATATTGAACATGTATAATAAAAATGAAAAACATCCAAATCTTTTTTTTATTCGTTGATACATATTTAAATTAGAACTTACAACTTCCTCGACGGATTGTTCTAAACCACAATTTTACTTTTTTCACACAAACATGGTTTACGCGTAAAACAGTTATTCTCGAATATGACTGGTACATAAATGCATTGCAAACGCCAAGATAAAAATCCTCGTTGATATAATGAAACCTTTTATATGCAAAACACTTTATATAAATCTTTTCCTTGCCTTCTGCTCTTTTGTACTGTAGAACAATATAATCGTAGGCAAAGATATTTCTGCAGTGTTTACATACACAAAATACGAAAATACACCAAATTTGGGTTTGTTCCCAAAACTCGGTCGACGATCGTTAGAAATCGAATACCCTAGAACTCACTATGATTTTCTTTCGCTCGTACGACAATCTTTTCGTGTTCAAACTAAACTAAATTATTTCGAATCCCGCCCATCGCCTCTGGTTTTTCTATGTGATATGTATACCGTAGCTCTTGTGGTTCAAAACCCACCTTAAACAGTAGGTCCTAGGCCAAATGACTTTAGTAGTCGGTACCGAAAAATGAATATAAAAAAAAAATTATTTCGATCTTTAACGTTGGCATACCTGTGAATTCAAATTATTGGCATTGAGATAGGACAAACAATACAATTTTATATATAAAGGATGGGCCATTTAAAAGTTTGTTTTTAAAAACGCTATAAAATGTGTCTACATCAATATTTAAAAAAAAAAATTTTTTTATTGCGAAGGTTCGAATCTCCGATTTAAGAATAAAAAACAATTTCGTTCATGTGGCTCCCTCTGCTGGCCTTACAGTAAGCCATCCTGCGAGTCCAGTTTTCAAGCACTTTTTCGATGATTTCGCCGCCTATCTCACTAATAGCAGTCGCGATGTTATGTTTTAAAACTGGAATTGTTTTTGGATTATCCGCATAACACCGATCCTTAACGGCACCCCACAGAAAAAAGTCTAACGGCGTCAAATCGCAGCTCCGCGCAGGCCAATTGACATCTCCAAA
Organism: Ampulex compressa; assembly: GCA_038496175.1. Taxonomy (NCBI): domain Eukaryota; kingdom Metazoa; phylum Arthropoda; class Insecta; order Hymenoptera; family Ampulicidae; genus Ampulex; species Ampulex compressa. Next base: position 29,182 of record JBCFXI010000736.1, read on the forward strand.
ACGGCTGATTATTCGGTTGTTAAATTTGGTGCGCAAGAGATCGATTGTCAATCGGTTTGTATGGCATGCGGCACCGTCTTCTTGAAACCAAAGGTCGTCTACATTCATAACATCGATTTGAGGCCATAAAAAGTTGGTCAACATGGCTCTGTAACGGTCGGCATTGACGGTAACGGCGTTTCCAGCAGCATTTTCAAAGAAAAATGGGCCAATTGTGCCACCACTCCAAAATCCACACCAAACTGTCGTTCTTGGTGGATTCATTGGCTTCTCTACGATTACGTGAGGCTGTTCCGAACCCCAAATCCGGCAGTTCTGCGTGTTTACATAGCCCCCGAGATCGAAATGCGCTTCGCCTGAAAAGATGATTTTTCGATAAAAATCGACGTCATTATTGAGCTGGTCTATGGCCCACACAGCGAACTGATATCGAAGCGGATGGTCATTTGCTGTCAACTCCTGAGTCAACTGGACCTTGTAGGCAAATAATCCGAGATCTTTGTGCAGTATTCTTCTTAGGCTGGTGCGACTAATGGCCAGTTGTTGCGATCGGCGTCGAGTTGAGGTCGATGGATTCTGTCTCACACTACGGGCCACAGCCTCAATATTCTCGGGAGTGCGTACTGTCCGAGCTCGGGGACCACTTCTGTTATCCAATAGCATGCCTGTCTCACGAACTTTCTTTACCAATTTCATTACAGCGGTTCCGCTTGGCGCTTTTTTACGACCCATATTTCTTTTCAAAATTCGCACGGTTTCGGCTACACAACACTGACTTTGATAATAAGTTTTTAATATTTCGAAACGCTCCTCAAGCGAAAACATGATTGTTCGTGCCGCGGAATATCAGACTGACCAGCTGTTCAAATTTCAAGCAAATCGGACACACCAGTGTTGCCATATCCTATAATTAAAAAACAAACCAATAGATGGCCCACCCTGTACATCTATTGTACTGCTTGCCAAGGGAAGATTAGGCTGCTCATTCGTTAAATCGATTAACTGCACAAATAAAAAAATAAAGAGAATTGATTAAACCTAACAGAGTTCATATTGATAAAGTCAAATGTTCTATATATACAGTTGCGTGATAAAAATTAGCTAAAATTTTATAAGCGGTCAAATTGTGTTACTGTAACGGGTTCTTTCAAAGTATGAAGCTAATCCCATTGATTTCTTGATAAATTTCAAGTTTCAGTTCTTTATTATTCAAAGGCCGTGAAAACGCTTAATTATTAAGACATACATATTATGCTTAATTATTAAGAAAATTTACTTTAAACATATAAAGTTAAGTTCCAGTTAAGTAAATTATCACTGAAAGTTATTCGTAATTTAAAGTAGAATTAATTACTTTGGCCTCCGATTGGCTGATTTTTAAATGTAATTTAAATTCAATACAGCAGAACTAAGTTGGAGGTTGTTTTTTATTTCGTGAATTTCAATTTCTTCACAATGCTCTATTATAACACTGATATTATTGAGCTAAGAAAGAAATATACTGTGACGTTTAGAATTAAATTTTTATATATATATATATATATACATGTACATGCATACATATATATTTATATTATATATGCTGTGTGTGTGTGTGTATATATGTATATAAATTGTACGAGAAATACAATGAATTTAAAAATGCATAAGAATCACGAGTATAAATTAGTATAAAAAGCAATGTTAGATATACGTGGATTAGACCTAATACGTATTTTTTTTTATTTGTATAATACTTCCTTGAAATCTAGTTAAGCGTAAATTTCAATAAAACGTTATGTATCTTGTATTAAAGATCGTAACATAATTAGCTATGTACAAAAATCGTGAATGTAACCATAAATAGTTTAAAAATATATACGCTTTTCTACATTGAGATATAATACATGTAAATACAACAAATTTGTAGGCACTTTGCGTATCATCACATTATCTATGATATAATAATACATTTTAAACGAAGTGTCAAACGTTTGCCAAGAAGGTGCAGAAAAGATTATCAAATGCTTTAGGATCCATGTATCAAACTGAAACCTGCGATCGTATGACCAAGTATCGTTAACAAGTCTAAAGCACTGTGGCACTTTCAAGAGCACTTTAATCGTGCGAATAAAATCAATTTCCTTTTGTTACCTATTGCTCCTACCTTATGTACAAGAAAATAGACTTGTACGATTCTGTTAAAAAAGATCATTCCATGATAAAATGCTGGACCGACATAATTATTGTTCTTCAATGTTTAAACGTTTCATTGTCAATCGAATTATTTTCTAAATTGTAATATGACATAACAATGTAATAATTCGAGAAACTTCATATTTTACACTTTGAATAAATTATTCGTATTCTGTTAAGAGACAATGGATTCATAAATACATATTGACGCATTTCTTTGTCACATCTAGATAAATAATTCGTGATTCAATGGATGCTGGATAGCATAAAACCCTCCAATACATAATACAAACATACATATACATATATATGTATATGTATATATACACAGCCAAGCACACTTCAATATACATAAGTGCCTTAGGCTGTATATGCATAACACTTACTATAGAATAGTCTCTTACCGTAAATGAAAAATTGTTTACACGATGTACATAAATATATTGCCCAAATTTGATGCTTATGAATAATAGATCCTCCTAGGCAAGGTTATTACAATATCATAATACTTGTGAATGATAAATGTGAACGATAAACGGTACCATGTTGTCGGCTTATAAAACGTTTTGGGAAGGCTAATAAGGTCTTAATTAGCTACACTTTTTTTTTCTGTATAATAGTAACCATTATCGATAATGCTAATAACAAAATGGAATCGCTTGGAATTTAATAATGAAGTACTCATTTGTAGCACCTAAAAGGCAATGTTAGTCAATGCTTAAGATCAGTCTTCTATTAAGCTGTCCAATGCCCCTTTTCGTGAATTTAATCTCCGGTAACGCAGAGCTTTCGATAATTTCAATAATTGCGCGAATATCCTCGTAATACCCAAACAAATCGCTGGACGGTTATTAGCAAAATACTTTACAGCAAAATACCATTAATAAAGACAGTTCGTTAAGTTGGCTCTTCCGTTAAGGAATCATTGATACGGCGTTATTGTTAGTTGAGAAATCTGCCTATCTTTGGTTGTCGTTGTTAGAACTAAAGAAGCACGCCGGAAACCTTGTAACCCTTGACACTATTTCGCCGAATTCTGACTACCCTTATTGCGATTGCGCAACAGTGAAGCGTCTGAGAGGGAATAAGTACCAGGTTCAAATACCGGCGGGTATTCTAGACCAGGATAATCGGGTGGCGGCGACGTGGGCGGCGGTATGCAAGGTAGTGTTGGGGGCATCTGCAAATTTCTACCAAAACTGCCGATTCCCTTCTGGCACGAGGGATGTCCCGCAACGCACTGGAATCACATTGTACAATTTATTGCTTGGGTTTCCTCGTGATTAGATTGATTGAGTTTCCATCGACGTCATGTTCGCCCAAAGATTCCGGGTTTGACAATATTTATACAGTCCCCAGTTTTACTGGTAATTTCTTCAGGAATGTGGCGTGTAGTAAAATTAATCTTAAAAAAGAGGGTATGTTAACTGTTGCGCAAGATTCATTTTTTGAATAGTTTGTTTGCTTTGATTTCTTGTTTTCTTACGTATCTTCCAAGAGAGTGTTGATTAAATATTGGTAACCCTACTCATAATACGTTCCAATTGCTTTTTCCATTTTATGAAACCCCATATAATACGTTGAAACTGCGTTTTCAATAGTTTGGATCTTATAATAATTTTAAATTACGTGATCTCTTAATAATATATTCACTTACCTTTGACATGTTTAACGTACACGACGGTGGAGTGTCCGGACTCCAATCGCTGACAGAGCTCGCAGAGCTGACGCTTTGACTAAGATTCTGAGGGCTGTTCGTACTAAATGTACCGACAGAGTGGCTAATACCACTGTCGCCTGGACTTTGACTTTGGTTACTCGTTCGAGCAAATAATCGTTGCTGCGACTGATTCGAGCATTTATCCCGGAATAATGCTCTATGTAACCTTGGTGAACCTGTGGAAAGAACGATTGAAATTTGATAAGATTTTGATATTCCATAGCATCTGAAAAATACATGGATGTTGATCGCAGAAAAATATCAATACCCAGCAATGTCTTTTGAGACTCCTTGGGTAGGTCCAGCGTACAAGGCTTCTGCTGACACTTTGCACCGAACAGAGTCTTAAATCGATTTCCTTTTTGCACTTGTTCGCCTTTATCTAAATGCATCTCAAATGCTGCTCTCATACCCTCTTGCTCGAACGGAGACGTTGGCATAGGTGGTGGTTGGTACTGCGCCACATTCTTCAGGCGATTCTTATCACAGTTTACGTTTTTTTTATCAGAACGTCTTAAAGAGTCCAACCAATTTCTCTCAGTGGCAAACTGCTCGTGGCGACTGGTCAAGTTGAAGCTTCCTTTACGGCAAACCGATGCGTCCTTCTTTGCCCGCTGCAAAGTCTCCGAAGAGACGTGCGACGATAAGTCACTGCTGGATCCTGAGTAACCTGTGGAGAAATAAAATACACAAAGTTCCTATGTTATTTCTATTAAAAATGATTTTTAGTATACTCACCATCGTTTCTGGTAAGTCTTTTCGGTACTATTTTAACATCTTCCATTATCGACGTACAATAATCGTGCATCCTGTACGGATCGTGACTATTGGAAGACTGACGTCGATGCGTATACATATGAGGACCATGATTTTGTACGACATCTGGCTTATTGTTGTACATGGAATTGGCCTGTCTATGTTCATTTGTGACGTTCCTCCAATGCATTTGTTCGCAGTGCCTACTTTCCTGGGGATTTACGTTTTCTTGCATTTTTCTCTTTTGAACGTAAGTCGAATCTAAGGATTTTTTGCGCATCGACGTTTTTGTCGACTCTTCTCTATTATCGTTTCGTTGCGCGGCAAATTCCGCGTGAGAGTTTTCCACGGCTCGTAACTGTCCGTACAGATGGCCATTGTTCATCACCTCGTCTTCTTTTCTCCCTCTTATATAGATAATGTCGTTACTCAACAGCGTGTCTCCGGTGTGCGTCTTATTTTGTTCTCCGGCCATTCCTCCCTCGTGAAAGTTTTTGTGCTGAATGTGAACGTGATCGCTCGTCAACGGTGTTATGCGCGGGGACACAGATCTATTCCTCGTAATTTGTCGTTGTTCCTCGTCTTGTTGGGACAACATAAATTCCTCAAGCGTAATAAAACCTTGTAAATCGTCGGGTCTCCTGTTTCTGGTGCTGAGGCACCTGAGACATTGGAAAAAATAGTATAGGCAACGGCATTTTTCCTCAATAACGAGATAAAAGTATGCATAAATTTGTTGTGTTATATTTAGCTAAATGGCAATGTACGTAGTAAATACATAGATTGCATTAAAACAGTGATCGTGTTCTGTAATCATTTTTTAATATTGTGTAAATTAATGCGCTCAAATTCTTTTTTTTTTTATAGTAGTTATTTTTTTATAAGCTTTTGTTAAAGAATAAACAAAAGTAGCGTAATTTAGTAAAGCAGAATTTTACCTGTCTGAAGTACGCCGGTAGTCTCCCATATCTTGAATGTTGCTGGACATGTCCGTAGCACTTTGAGACGCGCTTAATCCGTAAAATGTGCTTCCGGCAATCGTCATTTGTAAATCCGGGGAGCTTGGAGTTGAATCTTGTTTTCTGAAAGACAGTGCCTCATTTCGTATCTTTATCTTCTAAAATGATATTTTATACAGCATTAAAACTTACTTGCTCAATGTAGACGTTGGTAATACTCTCCTATAGCTTCTGAATTGTGCAGTTGGAACAGGTACATTTTGGTTTTTAGCACCAAGGAATTTCAAATATTTTCTGTCTAAACTGGCACCACTGATCTCGTGATCCTTGCTACCGCTGTCTTTGCGTACAACTTTTTTCAGGGAACCAAAAGATTTTTCAGTGTTAGCTTTAACTTCTGGTGTATGACTGTTTCTCATTTTACTTTTATGCTCTCCGTCACTCTCATCTGTTTCGCTAAATAAAGCACTATTACGATTGTGTCCATCCGCGCCCAATGTGGCTTTATTAATTGCATCCAGCCAAAGCGTTAAACAATCTTCCGTATCTGCGGCGAAGTAAAATACTGTTCCTGTGTGATAGACCTTAAACGCGTACTTTCTAGACTTGACTTCAGCAGCTTGCGAGACTGTGAATCCTGTTAAGGCTATAAGACAGTCGGCCTTTGTGCTGTCTTGCATCTTAAATCTACCAAATATAAAAATATAAAAATCATCCGAAAAAGCTCTTGTGTTTATTTTTCAGATTAAAGCGCGCCGTAAACTTAAAAACATACCTGTATAAAGAAGAGCACTTTAAAACAAACCAGGCCCTTGCCCAAGCTCCTCCTGCGCCTCTACTTCTGTATATCAGCCATCCTTCTAAATCACCTGGACCCACATCTTTTACAGATACATTTCTTTTTCCTGTGAAAATAAGTGCATTATATTTTGCTATTAAATCAAACGTCAAAGTCGCTTATATGGATACTTACTGGCAAACAGCATGTTTCGTTTTCTACTACTTCTGGGACTACTGCTAGATTTACTTAAGCTTCCATGCAGGCCAATACTTCTGGCTACCATCATCGCTTTGTTTACAACTCCTTTTTCAAAACTTTTATTATCTTTATCTAAGGTTTTACTTTTTAATTCTAAGGATTGAGCTGGCCTTGAATAATTTAAGCCATCAGGGGAGTCGATATTTCGGGGATAATGTTCAGAATTACAATATTCTGTCAAGGATTGATTGGTGTATGCAAATTTTTCCATAAATGGTTCGTATTTATCACAGACTTGCTTTTCATCTTTCGATGATCTTTCACTTAGCCCATACATCGAAGGTTCGCTAATTAGATTACATTTTTGTTCCTGTTCAGTGGAAGTTGCTTCATCAATGAAGTCCATTGATTTATCCACAAAATTGTTGTACATAAAAAAATAATCATTTTTTTCTTGGTAAGACGAGGCGCTCCTTGAAGGACTATCGGTAAAAAACTCTAGTCTTTTCATGTTCCTCCTAGCATTTCTCTTTTCCAGCAGGTTCTGATTTTCTTGAATTTCAGTGGAATGAGAAATATTATCCGAGGACAAATCCATTGTTGCAGGTTTTGTGTAATACCTTCGTGGCGGTGGATCTGGTGGAGTCAAATAAGATTTAACATTTGGTTTTTTGACGGATTCAACTTTTGTCAATTCTACATAACGACATGGCTGTGCGGCATTTCCTCCTTCGTTCATAGGTGCCATCTTTGCATTATCATTTTGTAATTTTGCATTAACTTGAATTTCTGGAATGTTATCAGTATTGTCTCGCTTATCAGTTTGGGTCATATTTATGTTAGAAGTTATTAACTTTTGCTTTTTTAATTGTTCTTCTTCATTGTCATTTTTCTCTGCATCATTTTTATTCGAAGATTCCCTTTCCTTTAGCTTGCCATGATCGATTAAACCCTTGTTCATGTTATGACCTCTCTTTCCAATTTTATCAAGATTGCTATCGCTTAGATTACCATTACTGCATATATTTTCTGTATAGTTGGTAGGAGTCCCTGATGTATTGCTGTCCCTTTTTTCATGTGTATATGCATCGCACTGCAATGCAGTTTTCCCCACACATCGATCTGTACAGTCATTTACAGGATCCGTATTAATGCATTTATTATTGCTTTGGTTATCTTCTACACCATTTATATAATTTACACTGTCAACATTAGTATGTGCGATGTCCCCACACGTAGTTTGTTCGGACACTGTAGAAGTTGGGTCAAGCCCATCATTCCATCGAATGTGCTTTTCTGTATTACTAATTTTTTGAGCGATGTGACTACCAGAGTTCAGGTGAATATTTCGTTGTTCGTCAATATTATTTGTTTCAGACTTCTGACTTTCTGAATCTTCTACATTACATTGTACTTCTATGTTCGATTTAATGTTAACGAAATTATTAGAAGTATTCGCATTTGAATCGAGTGGGCAGGACGATTTTTCAAATAACATTAACTTTCTGTCCTCCCTGTTATCTATGTCTATAGTATCATATGCCGGAGTACTGTAACTTTTATCCAGTTTGCCTCGTTCTCTAGTGTTACCTACACTGGATTCCTTACTGTTCACCATATTTTTGTTAACACTACATCTATTTGTAATAAAATTGTTACACTCGTCTAAAGGCACAGTTGTATCACTCAAGTTATTGCTTTTAGTAACACTAGCGTCAGGTTGAAGAGCTTCATTAGAGGAACTTCTATTACCAATTGAAATACTTTCTCCGGTATTTTCTCCCTTACTCTCACTTTTTACGTTATTAACCAAATCATCTGCGTGAGATCCTTCTGCTTCTATAGACTTCTCGAGAAACTGCGCTTTTCTATCTTCACCTTGCCCTTCCATCCTTTTCTTTTTCTTACTTTGTTCTATGCCCAAACAGGTCTGCGGTCTTAAATTGGACGGCACGTTATCAAGTCCATGAGCACAAGATGCAGCTTTGTCACGCAATTGAAAAGTAGTACTGTGCTCTTGTTTTAATTCCTTCCAAAACTGCTCTATGTCGACGCAATGTTTTGTGGTTGGACTGGCACCTGTTATGGTAGCACGCCTTTGAACTAAATTTCTGGGTTTTGCAGAATATAATCGTATCGATAATGGTGGTTCCACTTCACTGTCAGAATCACTGCTGTCTATTGTCATGGTGTCTAATATATTCGCAGTACTTAATATACTTGCAGGCTCTGGACTGGGATTCTTTGGTATATGTCTATATAACAAAGGAATGAATATGAGTGTTGACTGATTTTAAAATACGATATAACTATTAAGCTTTAAGACAGTTAACAAATCTAATAGGTCTTTCAAATATAAATAATTTGACACATTTAAGTGATAATGTATTTTACGTTGATTACTATCCGACATACCTAGGCAATGGCATTGTAAAATCTGGTATAGTTAATAATTCTGGCCTTGGAGACGGAAGATTGTGTTGCCACCGTGTTGTGTAGGATGTTTTCTTGTTGCTCGGTAGCCTATATGGCTTTATATAGATTTGTCCATATACCTTTGTGTGCCTTGGTCTACGTTTTAGTGTCAATAATACTTCTGCAGGGCTTTCCCGAAATAATTCAAGAAGATTTTTCCTCTCCCAACCAACCACAGTTTGGTAATTGACCTGATAATTAAACGTATGTTATTTGTCAATGTATAATGACCTAAGCACCATAAATTAAATTTGGAAAAAAAAAGATTTACTTGAACTATTTCATCTCCTTCTTCCATCTTGCCACATTGATGTGCAGCAGATCCAAACTTAATTTCAGCAATTTGATGCGCACCATGAAAAGATGGCAGAATATAAAATCCCTGTAAAATTGTAACTTTTAAATTCAGTTAATAATCTCATAAAATAATACTTTGAACAATAACAATTATAACTGAATAACAATACATTTATTAATAGCATATTATAGGAAAGTACGTACTTTATTATCTGTTTCAAATATATGTTTCTAAAGCAATCAGTATCTGAACAGGAAGTTACAATCAAATATTATGACTTGTTTGTCTGCTACTTATCTTCAAAGGATATGCGACATAAATGATTCAAGCTACTGTATGTGCACAAATGATTTAATATCAAACTGACTAGTGCTAATAAAATATTAATTTTTAAGAATATTAAGATAAATTAAAAACATAAGTTATATACTGAAAAATTGTATTCCAAAAATATATTTGTGAGTAAATTAGTATGGATACATATTAATGTATGTACAAAAGTCAAAGAAAATGAATAAAATTTTAATAAAATTGCGTAATTAACATTATTATGTACTCACTAAATCATCACCAGGTTTTTTTTTTAATGTTGCCAAATCCAGACTGGCCGGCTGAAGAATCATTGGATCAGCAATATCCTGTATGATATAATCTGCTAATTTGGCTAATTGGCCACAAATTGTCCTAATTTCCTCTATTGGCTTTTCCGCAAATCTGTCCCTTTGTGCGCACGTCGCCATCTCCAAGGCCAACTTCATCAGGTCTGCTTTATTATCGTTATACTCTAATTGTCCGCTAAAAGGAGGCCGGTCCAGCCATCGTATCAAAGGCTTTACCGCCATTATTACAGACGCTACATCGGATAATGTTTGCGTGGTAACGGGTTTGGAATCCGTTTCACGGGACAACTCATTATGCAAACTGTGCGCCTGACAGGAGAGACGTAAAGCCAATAGTTGTAGATTCTCACGATCGAGTTCATAGTGAAAGTTTCTCAGGTATTCTACAGCTTCTAGAATAATTTCTTGATGACCGAGCTTTATTACACCCAGATGTTCCAAATCCTCCGGCCTCAAACTCAATAACTGCTGCCCGCTAACTTTGTGATTTGTAAAGCTATGTACATAGGGAAGTACGGAGTTGTCTAATCCTGAAACCAATTAGTCATCGCATTAGTAATACTGCAAACATTCAGTTCGTTACATAAAAGGATACAAAATTTATTCTGTTGTCAGATTGTGTGCATATAAAAATTCAAAAAGGTCGAAATTAAGGGAATATTCTGCTTCGAGAAAAGAGAAAGTTAGATACCGAACGAATAATCGCGCGATCACTATCGCGATAAAGACGCAAAAGACAAGTTACATTTTATGGTGATAATATTTTGGACGTATTGCCGACAGGTTTCGATCGATTGATGTTCAATAGCTGACACCGGGCACGATGCATCGTCCGGGAATTACGTAATTCTCGACAAATGAATGAACGAACGAACGCGCTGTTTTGCATGTTTAATGAATTGACACGGGCACGTAAGCGGGCGTACGCGGCAAGTGAATATTCACACGCACAATTTCGGTGGGTACACTGCAACAATTCCGCGAATCCCTCGCTTTCCCTTCACGACACTCATCAACGGGGCTTTTATATCAAACGACCCACCTTTCAGCCATTCGCACACTTGATCAGTTTTCCATTCGGCTACATTAACATACGCCATGACCCCCGACCATATATTGTTCACGAAACACGAAGGATCTCCCGTGCGACTCGTCTTCGATCGCTTTAATTTTCACACCGCCATTCGGTCGATAATGTTTGACTGACCGTTTGGTGGAACCGAATGCAGTTCTCGGTTCAATACATCGCCACTGTGCGACGCCCTGGTCGTGTGCCAGGAATGTAGCCACGTAAAAAATCCAGCGGATCCAGAGTGTGAAAATAAAAAGAAAACTTGGTAAAGAATTTCTGATTTTGAACAATAACCAATAGATATCTTTGGTATGTATTATAATTAATTTGTGTATCAGAGCATGTAAAAAAATGCGTGGAAAAATGTTAATGTATTAGAAGGAAAGTATGTTTCAGTCTTGACGTGGTACAGAACAAAATTAATGTCCTGATATAGCTAAAACTGTTTGGTTGTTATTATATTGTATGCACGAAATTTAATATACAACATTAAAGCCATACTGTACTTTGTTTATGTATTTTTGAATAATATTTTAGACAGGACGTTATTACATAAATAATATAAGCTTAAAATTTTGAATGGCGAACAAATGTATAGTTTATCGTTATTTTGACAAATTTTATATAAAAAAATAAATATGTATACAAAGGGCTGTGATTTTTTATTCATGAAATATAGTAGAAACCGATCTTTCTCTTCCTAAAAAAGAATTCTCTTTACGTCCCTGCCTTCCGCCTAAACCGTCGAACTGTTTCTGATTTGTAATTCATTCGTAATCAATAATTTCTATACTTGTTTACTCGTTAGTTTAATCTTTAATCTCACAAATAACTGAAAGGCCACACAAATAACATTCAGTGCAACAAGACTGAAAGTGCAAATTGATAATAAATTATTGTCTGCGCGATAATACTTAAGAAGAAAAACATAATTTTAACAAAAACATTTTTTTCCGTCACTTAATATTACATTTAAATAAGTACGCCTTTACTCTTTTAAATACGTAGGACAATATTATCGAAATTGTATTTACGCCGTGTATCGATCAAATAGATCATTTTCAAAGAACTATACGCGCATTTATAAAAACATCTATATATAAGTTTCTTTTAATCGATATGGAAAGGAAAAAAATTGTCATTATAATATCTAAATATAGCAAATTAAGAATGTTACTACCCGGTCTCGGTCTGTTTGTCATTCGAATGTATAATTTATAATTAAAGCCAGGCACCTGGCCGATAGAATACAGTGCTCCAAGTTGAAAGGTTGATTCACAAGCGTAGCCGGTAAATTCCCTATATCAACAATAATTCTATAATTTTCCAATATCCATCTGGAAATGGAACTTTGAGGACAACTTTACCTCGTGATGAGTGTAACTACAGGTAAAACCAACGCGTCAGTTCACGGAAAACAATAATTGAACTATATATGAAACTTACTGACGCAGTGGCCATTTTCAGCCAATTACATCGCTCTCGAACGAGGAAACTAGAATTCGTCGAAAGATGGAAAGACCATTTCGATGGGAATTTTGTTCTCGCCTACGTAAGCATCAGTCCCAAGTCGTATCATTGGTTTCACGCTTACGTTTTATGCGCGAATAATACAACGTTTATCGCGTAATCGTAAATTAACGATGCGGAACGAAGGGGAATTAACGAAATCGTTTATGGCTGACATCTTTTGTCAACTTATGCAGAGGATCTAGAGGATCTAGTGGCACGCACCGCGCAAAGGGCCTCTACGTTTGACGTATGAAAAGATGGTGACCGATTGATAAAGAAGTTTTATGATAACGCAAATCGTGAGTGTTTCGACGGCTTTTTTTTTTTATCGCGGTGGAGAAATTAACAATAGGTCGAGGAATAACGAAGTTTTCGTCTATATCGTCTTATTATCGGGCGTAAAATGTGCAACGCCGACATTCTATTTGTTCTCAAACGCGATTGAGAAACTGTCTTGTACGGCGGTGCCGTTTTAATGTCGATCTGTCGCATGTACGGACGATTGACAGTCCTCGCGTTCGGGATTTAGGATCTATCACCCTCTTCGACGAATTCTTAGCACGTCCAAGACGCGCGACCGTTCTTGTCCGGATTACGGGAGCGTGATGCATCGATTGCCTATACTCGTTTGATACTATGGGTTTGTGATTCCTTTTAGGAAACAGCCTGAGAATTCTTTTATCGTGCATAATTGTAACCACACGCCTGTTATCCGTGTCGATGCGCTTATGTAGATATTAAGTATATTGTTTCCGCCCCTAAACTAAAATAGACTTAAGCTCAAACGACTATATAATGCAAAAATTTTTCTTTCGTTCTAGAGGGATGATATATCCGAAATAGTGATAAAAGAAAATGCGTGTTATGTAAAGGAAGATAGTCGCTTGCATTTTAATGTTCGTTATCTTTGGCCATTGCTCATCAATACTTATTATTTCAGGTATTAATAATACAGTACGCAATAACAGAATTATGAATTCTCTAACACTACTATACTGAATTGTAACAAATTACGTACAATGTCCCATTGCGAAGAAGAAGCGGTATCACCTGGTTTCTACCAACTGAGTATTACAAGTGAGTTAATATTTCTGTATGTTATATATATATGCGAAGTACATGTACATATGTACATATATATAGATGAAGTATATATTTAGACAGTGTATAATTGTAGTCTTAGTTGAGTTTTCTATTCCCGCAAAAGTTTGTTGCTAATAAAACTAAATATAGTTTTTCAAAATATGTAATGTTTACGTGTATTCTTTTTGGCGTTAGTTATATTTCTGCTTGTTTATAGTGCATTAGAGATTATTTTCTTGTAACATATAGATTAATGTATGTGAATATTTTTTTGTTTTCATTGCTATTATAATTGCTCTGATATCTGTTTATTTGTTTTTTCTAAAAATACATTACATAGATGTATACATTAATATCTTATCATACATTTGTTTACTTTATCATTTTTCATAAAATTTTACACAAATATAAGGTTCAAGAAAAAAAGGCAGATATGATTATTTTTAGTTGAAGCAGCAGTGCTGAGAAGTTCTACCTTTTTGAAGCCAAATCCGTATATAGAATTTTCTGTGGATGATAAAAGTCCTCGTAAGACAGAAGTGTCAAAGTCTACATATCAACCAAAATGGAACGAAGAATTTACCATACTTGTGACTCCGTACTCGCAATTACATTTCCGTTTATTGGATCATAGTACGTTTCGCAAGGATGCGTTAATCGGAGAAAAAAGAATAAGCCTTTCTCAGGTTTTGGCGCATTATAATGGAAAATTGGAGAATATGGAACTGATATTTGACTTAATGAGCGAAAGTAAACATGATTCCCATTTATGCAAAGTGGGAGAATTAATTACAGTATTTGATGGATTAAGGATTGACATGCCAAATATTGCATCTTTAAGCATCAACGACCCAGCCTGTCAAACACAGTGCACATCTGAAGGTGAGTTATTTGCATTAAGATTATATTAACTAAATTTTCATTACCTTTTTAGCCTTGTTAATCTATTAAATATTATATTTTATTAAAGTATTGTGCCAGAGAAATGTAAGAAAATATTTGAAATATTCTGGCAATACTTAATACCAATTTAGCATGTGTACATATGTAATAAATATTGACTTGTTTGAATATTAAGTAAAATATATCACTGTAGGTGTTACAAATAGTGAAAGTGTTAACAACCGCAGTATCCTTAATGGTGGAGTTCGTGCTCGGATGCGATTACATTCAAATGAAAATGTTGCACAAGCCATGTATCGTTCGTTGCCGCATACGTACCATAATTCTACTCATAATGCGGGAAATAGTCAAGCCAGTATTAACAAAAATAATGAACAAGGAGGAGCCACCACATCCAATATGTCAGATGGAACAGCACTTAAACCCAGTGGTAGTTGCATGTCAGCAAGTTCTTTGGCAAATGGTCATGCTATTCCTTTGGCAGATAATGTACCGACTCAATCTGCAAGGCACAGCACACCTTTGACGGATGAGCGCAAGGTGCATAGATCTGAACAAAGATCCAGTTCTGCACCAGACCCACGCGCAGTATCAAGAACTGAGCATCCATCGGCAGCTTCTATGTCAGAAACAAGAGCTATATCTCGAATAGAGCAACCTCTTGCATTACCAGCAGCAGAAGTGCGTAGCATTCCTCGGTCAGAGCAACCAATTATGCCATGTGCAGATCCACGCCCGCTTTCTAGGCCAGAACAATCTGTTATATCTCGTCTTGGCGGACATGCCATGCCACATGTGGAGGCATCTACTAGCGTTCCTCTTCCAGATTTACGTGGGATTTTACCCGGTCATCAATCTTCAAACATGCTTTTAACAGATGAACGTGGACATCCTAGAGTGGAACAATCAACAAATATTCCTTTACCGGATCCTGGAATATCGCAGTTGCAGCAACGTGCAGTGCTTTCGTTGACAGATGCTCTTACAATTCCCCGTCCTGAACAAGAATCGCCTTTTCTAGCAGGCTCATTTACAAATTCTCATATAGGATCACCCGGTAATATAATGCCAGGACAAGCTGCCCCAACACCAGTACTTGGCCAGTCCACGGTACAACCTGGATCCAATATAATGCCTGGCGAAGCTGATAATACTACGCACTCTGAAGAACCCTTACCTCCTGGCTGGGAAATGAGATATGATGTCTACGGCAGAAGGTTATACCTCGATTAAAGATTACGGATACAAAGTGTGTGTGACAGTGAGTGGTTGATATAATGTAATTTGATTTATTATCGATATTAATAGGTATTATGTTGATCACAATACACGAAGTACTTCTTGGGAGAGGCCTCAACCTTTACCGCCAGGATGGGAAGTTCGTAGGGACCCACGTGGCAGGATCTATTATGTTGATCACAATACGCGCAGTACAACATGGCAGAGGCCAAACACCGAGAGATTGCAACACTTTCAACATTGGCAAGGGGAAAGACAATATGTCGTTCAACAGGGCAATCAACGGTTTCTTTACTCTCAAGTAAGTGCACCAATTCTACTATTGCTAATTATGGTATTTATCAATTGTATAAAAGAAAAGTAGTTTAACAAAATCAAAGTGAAATTAATAGCTTTACTTTCTTGTTACAATTATACATGTGTGTGAAATAATTATATAGAATATTTTCAATAAAAATTTACCTATAAATTTTCTTTGATATCAGGCTGCTGTGGCAGGACCATCGACATCTACAGCAGATGATGATGATGCATTGGGACCATTACCTGCAGGTTGGGAAAGACGCAAGCAACCAGAGGGAAGAGTGTATTATGTAAACCATAAGAATCGCACTACTCAATGGGAGGATCCTAGAACCCAAGGCCAAGAAACCGGGATAGATGAGCCGCCATTGCCAGATGGTTGGGAGATCCGACTTACGGAGGATGGTGTTCGATACTTTGTAGATCATAATACGAGAACCACAACATTCCAAGACCCACGACCTGGTGCACCAAAAGGGTATGTTTTTTGCTTTGATCTCATATTCATCTTCAAAAACGTTTTGTTATTCATACCTTCTAATTGTATTTATACCCATGTAATTTTCAATTAGACCCAAAGGTATTTACCGAGTACCAAGAGCATACGAAAGGTCATTCCGATGGAAGTTGTCTCAATTCCGCTTCTTATGTCACACAAACGTTATGCCAAATCATATAAAAATTAGCGTTAGTCGACAAACGCTATTCGAAGATTCCTATCATCAAATAATGAATGCAGAAGCCTTTGCATTGAGGCGTAGGTTGTATATAATTTTCAAAGGAGAAGATGGTTTGGATTATGGAGGTGTGTCTAGGTAAGTGATGATGAACATAATGTGATAAATAGCATGTCACAGTAGTAAACATTTATGAAAAAATACTTTTTTCAGAGAATGGTTTTTCCTGCTAAGTCATGAAGTCTTAAATCCAATGTACTGCCTATTTGAGTATGCCAATAAGAGTAATTATAGTTTGCAAATAAATCCTGCATCCTATGTAAATCCAGATCATTTGCAATATTTCAAATTTATTGGCAGGTTTATCGCAATGGTGAGTTTTCTTTTATCATTGACACATTAACGAAATTGCGGCAATTAAATACGATCTGCTGTACTCTTTTCGATTGCAGGCTCTTTATCATGGACGATTTATCTACAGTGGATTCACAATGCCTTTTTACAAACGCATGTTGAACAAAAAATTAGTAATGAAAGATATAGAGTCCATTGATCCGGAATTTTATAAATCACTCGTATGGATAAAGGAGAACAATATTGACGAATGTGGCCTAGAATTATATTATAGCGTTGACTTTGAAATTCTTGGACAAGTGATACACCATGAGTTGAAGGAGGGTGGTGATAAGATTCGAGTTATCGAGGACAATAAAGAAGAGTACATCAGGTAGCTACACCCTTAAGTCTTATATAAATTTTATTCTCAAATCATGGAATAGAAGGAAAATTTTACCCTTACAAATCACATTATTCCTCTTACAATTCAAGGCTGATGACGGAGTGGAGAATGACCAGAGGTATAGAGGAACAAACTAAGGCTTTTCTAGAGGGTTTCAATTCTGTAGTACCACTGGAATGGCTAAAATACTTCGACGAGCGTGAACTCGAACTTATGCTTTGTGGTATGCAAGAAATAGATGTGGACGACTGGCAGCGTAATACTATTTACAGGCATTATACTCGTAGTAGCAAGCAAATATTATGGTTCTGGCAGGTATGATACAATCACATTAGAGATACAAATTTAATTCAATAAGACGATGTTTAATGCGTGTTCTATTTTGATTTAGTTTGTAACAAGGACAGACAGTGAAAAGAGAGCTCGACTTTTACAATTTGTCACTGGAACTTGTCGTGTACCTGTTGGAGGATTTGCTGAACTGATGGGTAACATTTTTATTTTTCTTTCAATGTTTGGTTGACAAATATCCAGACTCATATCTCATATTACCTATAATGAGAATGCTTTTTCCAAGTTTGCATTGATCTAGAAATAAAAATGATAATATATTACAATGCAATCTTTACGATGCAAAAAAGGAAATAAGAAATTATGTTTGATCACTTTCTCAGAATACTATTTTTCTTAATCCAGGGAGCAATGGGCCACAAAGATTTTGTATAGAAAAAGTTGGGAAAGAGACGTGGTTACCAAGGTCGCATACATGCTTCAACAGATTGGACTTACCACCATACAAGAGTTACGACCAATTAGTGGAAAAATTGAATTATGCGATTGAAGAGACGGAGGGTTTTGGGCAAGAATAATTGTGGTAAATGTGATGATTAACATATTCTAGATATGATAATGTCCATCTATGTACCGGATAATAAGAACAAATTTAGCGTAGTAATACAAAGCTATTATAAACTGGTTCGTATTAAACTTAGAGTTCTCTCTGGGATATTCCCTGTTATAATGTAAAAATTTGAGATAACTGTTAGTGTCAATAGATACGTCGGATAAATTGGGTATGGAACGTTAGTTTCATACGAAAAAATCGGTGTATCATTTTAATTTGGAAATGCGTGTTCCAACATTTTCTTTGGCTAGCGGAAACGTAACACGGGGAGTTCGATCGTAGGAAATATTAATAAACCGTTTATCCATGTACATTCAACATTTATGGCTTAGATTAACGAACAAGAGTCTTTCTCTTGTGTACAGTAATCTTGTATCTAGCTTGTTTTCCACTTTTATCACTATATCACTGACTACAGTAAGTATCGTCCATTTTTCTTTTGGATGAAGACTAGATTTGTGAAATACTTAAATCTGTTAATATATATTTGTACACTTTTAAATATGTAAATGCACGAGGGCGATTACAACAAGGTTTATAACATATAAAAATCATGAAAGTAAGCATATGTATTTTTATCATTATGTCACATTGTTTCTTCTGAGCATTTTTAAGTGCACAAGTGCTTCTGTATGAATAAACTTTTATTGATATTTTCTACGATGCTTGAAGATTGCTGCCTAAGTACAGAAGGCTTCGAACATCTTAATAATGTTGTATATAGTAACACACACACACACACACACACACACACACACACACACACACACACACACACACACACACACACACACACACACACACACACACACACACACACACACACACACACACACACACACACACACAGCAAAAAAAATAATCATTTTAATGCTGTGCCCTCAAAATATAGTGATAATGAAGTGATGCTTCTCATTTTGTATAATATACACATTAATTATTAGGCCATATATGTCATTTGTCTAGTAAATTGATATCTGTTACCAGTGGACTTTTATAAATATCAAAGAAGCATTTGTAGATAATTTTTTTATTATTTTAATAGGTTTGGTTCCTAGGCTGTATCACACGAGTGTGATCTTGTTTGTTGGTACAGATTTTGCCTGTACCATTGCTCTAAACCACTTCAGAGGTACATTTCCTAAATTGTACATTTAAAGAATAAATTATTTTCATATCTGAATTGTATTGTAGACGATTCTGGAAATATCTAAGGATAGAAAATCTGTTAACATAGGACGTTACAATTTTATCTTATTACCGAACATAGAGAATGTACGCTTGTCTTCGTCTATCTGAAGAGGTTAATGGGTGTATTGGAGAGATTGAAAAGTATTGTCATCTTTATTTTTTTTTTTCAAATAATTTACCTTCTTTTCCAGTCCAATGGTAAAGTACAGTGTAAGGAACATCAATACTTTTTGATCCCACTAATACCATAGGGATACGCCAGTACTTTTGACATAAGCGACACTCTGAAATATCTGTAATAACAAACATGTTCCAATGCCTGGAACTGCAATTGCAAAATTGATCACACACTTGTAATTGATCATTTGCATATGTGCGTGTACTGATGTGTACATGCATTTTGAAATAACAATGCAATGGAACTTGTACACGTGCGTACATAACTGTAAACTAAATGCCTGGGGAATGTATATTGCAACAGTAACTATCCAGATGTAAGGAAAGAATCAGGACATATAAGACTTATCGAGATTATTTTATTATCAAACTAAATCAAAGAAATAAATCCAATGCACGTAAGTTATGGACGTATTCGCATATTGTTAATATGTGAATATCGTTGAGAACTTTGTTTGTACAATATATATTCTAAAGAATTTTTAAAAACTGTTTTATGTTAATATAAGAAATAACAGTACAGCTCATTGATACTTCATTATAATAATCCTTCATAAAGATTGTAATGTGTAACGTTTACTTACATGCTTGATCCTGCACTTTATTTTATTATTATATTATATTTACACATTGATATTTATTACTCTATAAACAATATTTGTTTGGTAAGCTGTGTCGGCCAATAAACTATGAGCAGAGCGAAAAAGTATAGAGAGAATTTTTGCATTTTGAAATTGGTATTTGGGACTAATAAAAATTTCTAAAAGTACCGTGTGTAAGAATTGTCACTGTAAAATTGCTGTGCCTGATTCAGAATGGTCGTTGCTGCCTTGCAATTAAATTGTGCCAAGCGATAAATATTTAAAACACACAAGAACATTCTAATACACAGACAGACCTTGTGTAAAGGCAGACCCTAATTGCTACCGATCTTGTAGTTTTCTAACACTGATCTGCCTTTCAAATCATACTGATTTGGTTGTGCAAGCACAAGAAAAATTTTCTGGTGCGTTAAGTATAAATTTTATTAGACATGTATGTATATAACATGTACAGAATATATACCATTAAATAAAGAAATTTATGGTTGGAATTATGCCAGGCTGACAATATAAATATGTTTTGCCAGACATGAAGCAAACGTGATTTAATGTTACCTTTCATTAAAATGACTTTATTCTGTATTCTAATATGCACTACATGAGTTATGATATAGATACATTTAAGAGTTTATATTTTTACCAAGCGCAAACCTACGTTCATATTGCAATACCATACAATTGAACAACTATTACATTTACTCAGTTTTGTAGATTTACCTGTATTATAATTTTGGACTAGGTTCGAAGAAATTCATCCAGTTGAAGGAATCTAAAATGGAGCTATGCTGCTTTGTGTTTTCTCCTGTTATTGATGGTAACCATTTCTGATTGAAATCCTTTAACTCACCTAAAGTTTATAAAATTATAAATGTTGAACATTAAAAGATATATCTATAAACTCTACATATTCGAATTACTTTTATATTTCTGGATGTACCAATATGTGTATTTGTTTTATTAAGAAAAAATCTTACTCTCATTCATGTTCACAAACTCTTCAGTTTTCGTCTCTGCACCAAATTTATCCCTTTTTGTACTAACAGTATACTTTTTATCACCAATTTGCCTTGTCACTATTGTTTCTTCATTTCCCTCGCTGTCTTTAAATACTTGCTTTTGTTCTATAGTTCCATCATTTCTATGGAAAAATTGCTTACTCACAGATTTTTGAACGCTACGTTGATGTGGTATTATCGTTTGTAATGTTCTGCGCCCATCACGTTCATTCCAAGCCGTGGAGAAATTATCCGCAGTAACCCTGTGCAAGTACACACACCTTTTAAAACTATTCATGGTCATGACAATATTTCTCTTTATCTGAATTTTGTTTTATCCAATCTATATAAATATAGTTAATAATCTTCTAACTTTCCATCTAAATCCATATCACATTTGCCTGCCGGTTCATCAGGTAAATTAACTTCAGGAAGAATTTTGTAGTCTGGTTTTAGCATGCTATCGCGTAAGTCAATATCCCTCTGCTGTTGTGCAAATGGAAGTGCTTTAATTGAATTTTCATCTAAAAACATTAATGATTTTTAAAGAAAAAAGTTGTTTATCTTTTTAGGGTAACTTTATTCTTATTCATAATAGAATAATCTTAGATCTCAATAGATTACTATCTACCTAATGGTAGATTGCAATAAAAATATATTTTTTTTAAACATACCAGAGAATGAAGGTAACATGTTATTGTTAAATCCAGAAAAGACACCCTTCAATATATTGTCCATCTCAGCATCAAAATAACGCATCATTTCCAATGGATTGGTAAATATGTGAAACTGCATGCCGCTACGAGGCATTCTGCGACAAGATTGCAAGAATTAAAGTTACAGTGATTTATGGAAATTCAATGTATCCGTAAGAATATAAAATCAAATATACCTAAAATCTTCCATGTCATCATCATCCTCGTCGTTTCGCCAAATTGGATTTCGAAAGTTGTTTCCAAATGTTTGGTTATCAAAGAATCTGAAAGATGAACATTCATAAATTATTTAGTGCAGAATAATTTACAGTAAACTATATCTATAGAGAGTGTACTATAAAATGTTGACAAATTATCCATGAATCCACGTCTACTATATATTTTATTCCTGTATCTGTCATACTTCACATACATTAGAATGACAATATGGCATAAATGTAAATATATTAATTTCAAGATCTAATATAATATCTGAAAATCATTTAGCACATGGGTGATTTAAAGTACACGACATTCTGCAGCATTCTGCCGAATCATTCAAGTCTGGCAGTAGACAAATTCATTTTGTCTCAGGACTGTCATACTTAAAATGTCTAAATTCAAATCTCATAAAATTTTACCCATTGTTCGTAAACTCGTCTGAGTTATTGCCACCACCACCACCAAAAACGTTTCGAAAAAATTGCATAAACGACATTTTTTATAGCACTGTTGCAAAGTAACTTTTGCAGAGCAAACGTCGTCAAAATACACGAAATTACATCATGCGCCCAAACTTTCGCGAAATCCTTTGAAGTTATCAGAAAATATTGAGGGGTGTGAAGTTGGTTACTATTACGATACACAAAGGGCTCCACAAATTGGACGCCAGCTGTTTTCTGCTTCCGCTATGACGGTCAGCTGATTCGCGTCGATAAAATGAAGATGCGATTACCCGGCGATCCGAAGCTCGTCGTGTCGCGACGTAAGTCTATTTGTACGATTGTTTGACGGATATGTCAAGAAATAAGAGCTAATCAATTCGCTTATCAACCGATAATAAAGAGTAAAGGGATGCCAACGTGTCAAAGCCCTAAGAGAGAAAGTCGTGTTTTGTTGTTTCCTCTCTATCGCAAAGTAATAGGTAAATCTTCCTCATTATTTGTATTCAGTATAAAACGTCACACCTGTCGGCATATTTGCTTGCAAGGATTTTGTTAAATTTCAATGATGATTATTCGTACAAGTTTGAACCATTTATCACGTTTCGAAGATTTTAGCTTTATCAGTTAGTACTTTTTGTTTTGTTTATTATGATGATATATGATATATGATCAGTTTCAATTGAAACGTTGACTGTTTTGATTTTTAATATTCGTTAATTTTCTACCTTGTATTGAAATAGTACATTTTTCATGAAAGTACGAGGAACATAATTAAATTGTGTTAACCTTGAAATGCTTTGCGAAGATAACAAAACGATACACCTATGATGCTTATTTGTAAGTCTACTATGTAATAAGTGTTATAATTCTTTAGTATTACGATTAATATAATATTTCACTTGCATATGATGTTTTATAAAATTGCTATATAGGCTAAGTAAACAAAGGTACACCAAAAAATTAAAAAAATGCTTTTTTAACTTTTTATAAACTGGACATTTGTTTTATCTGAAAGCTTTATACATCCCATTTGTTAATTACGAACATTCTCACAAGATTTGATTTTATACAGGTGACATGGACAAAGTTGAATGAGATTATGACTCATAAGATGCATTCAGCTATCTAATGTTAATGGAATGAGCTCCATCTTACCGGAATTACAAAATGAATAATATTTCCGGACAGTTTCGGAAGACGATATGGGATCCTTTCTTGATAATATCCCAAATCATTGCAGTACAAAGCGTAATGTACTTTTGTCTTGGATTATGGATATGGATCACAGCATCGTTGCTGGGTTCAACAAGATCGTTGGACTATGCTTTTCAGTATAAAGAAATACATGTTCGAGATTTTGGTGGACGTTTGGTCATAGTGATCTTTGTTTTAAATGCACTAATAGGTGCTTTTGCCTTGTGGTGGTTAGTACAAAGAACAAAACAGTGTATGGACTTTGCATGTACGGCTCATTTGATACACTTATTTTGTTGTTGGGCATACAATGCAAGCTTCCCGACGACATTCAGCTGGTGGTGTTTAAATATTGTATCTTTAAGTATAATGTGCGTCTGTGGAGAGTTTCTTTGTATGCGAACGGAGTTACAAGCAATACCTTTAGGTATGAACAGCCAAAAAACAGCTTTGTGAAATACACACATATATTTCGTTTAAACCATCCATCGAATATCATGGTATCAAACTTGAATAAATTTTTTAAATATTATTTTCATATTATTTTTTTTAATTCTTCTCATGATCCAGGACACACTCAGGGTAATCACAAGTATTCTCTTTAAATAGAGTATTTAGTATTTATTACAACAGACTTCATGTTCTAAAATATCGGTGTATGTTTCAATTTAACTACCTCCATAAAATTTAAACAATCACTCAATGATGATGATCTTCTTTATAGAACCTTAATCCGCAGTATCCGCAAGTATGATTTCCTGGTTTATCCTGCGATAATAATTATTTTAATTAGGAGATTGCCATATCATCGATAAGTCAAGGAATGATAAGAAAGGAGACGTTTAGTAACTTGACAAGAACATTCACGGTCACTTACTAGATTGATATACACCTTAGGGTGCCCAAGAGGTCCACCACCGCCATCGCAAGCTACAATTCGGTCCTTCCTAAGAGCCGGTGGTACCTCATTTATCAGCTTAATGGCCCAGTTATCATTAACCTCTTTTGGAGTATTCAGAAACCGAACTAAACGATAATCATCTTTTTCGAAAGCCTAATAAAGATAGTAACAGAGATAGATATTTCCATTACAAGGACAGACGGTACATTTAATGAAAGAGAACAGTCGGTCTTCGAACATTATTTCTTATTCGCCAAATAGACCATAGGAATACAGGTCTGCTCACCTGACCCGTATGAGTTACTTTATCGGGGCTGTCAGAAGTCGTATATGATCGAGCGACCAAACTCGCCGCGTTTGCTTTATATAATTTGCTAAACGGTTGGAGCAAATCAAGGCTCCTCTTGCTTGCCATGTTTGCCAGTTACTACTGCGCATTTACGAAAGATGTCGCGCTACGAATTCGTCTTACGTGACACTGACCCAGAGATACAGTCAGAAGTTGGAGCGATGGATAAAAGCTGATATTTTTACAACGGAGATCGGAGTTTAAATTTCACCTATTATTTCGCAAAAATGTAAGAATATTATGCTTCCTAATATATCGTTTATTGCACTACAAAATACATAGTTTAATAAAATTTGCATCTTTAAAAAGCAGAATACACGTTCTAATGTCTCTTAAACAAAAGTAAAAATTGATAAAAGACATGTTTCACATATGATCTTACTCACACGTGCTTCGTTTTTGAAGAAATTTATCTCTTCTTATAAATCAGTGTTCATTTTATTTCAAGATTAAGTATGCGTTCACTATATCCAGCGAAACTAGTTCTAATTCGCGTTTTATTTGGGGTGCATAAGCAACAGAATCCTATTAAAAAAAGAATAATTTAATCTCGTCGGATGAAACGGTACGGGGATAAAATCACGTCCCGCATATTTCCCAGGGAAATTCGAATTTGCGTCTACCTTTCACTTGAATACCTGTATCGATATATATCGAATTCTAATCCAATTCGCGTCTTATTTTGAGCACATTAATGTTCAAAACGTATTATAAAATGAGTAGTTCATTTTTATCAGATACAAAGATACGGAGATGCGATTACATCGTAGGTTTTCCCCGGGAAAATTCAAATTTGCATTATTCTTCCTCGTTAGCACAAACATACTTATAATTAAAAGAAAGAGGTAGGTAAAGCATTGTCGCTGAGCTCAACTTATCATTATTAACATTTCCGAGGATAGAGATTTTCTGCATGTGCGTACGAAAGGTTGCGTTTCTCTGGCAGGTCGGTCAATCAAGAACGATTTATCCGAGCATCGCGCGAGAACCACCCCCACACCCCCTTCCTCGCCCCTCAAGGATATCGATCTGCTCCGGGTAAAGCTGGCAATGCGTCGTCTCTATGGTCTTACTTTTCCCCTTATTTTTCACCGTCGCTCGTCGCCCCTGCCCGTGTACAGCCGCACTTGCGTGTGAGGCGAACAAAAAAGCGGGAGAAAGAGAGAGAAAGGGAAAAAAAAGGGACAAGGGAGGGTTACTCCGCGCATAGTACCGTCCCTCCCGCCCCTGCGTTGATTCAAGGTCAGTCAATCTCTCGCCGGTAACATACGCCGAATGTTTCTCCACACGTACGGTCGTCTTTCGCTCCGTCAAATGGGTGAACACACTTAATAACACGGTTATTAAGTTGATAAAAACGTGTACGAGGCGTGCCTCTCGGTTGACTTTCTTTCTTTTTTTTTTTTCCTTAATTTTCAACGCACTCGCCCCGTATCGCGGTGTCCAGTGACCCTCTTTCTTTTTTTTCCTCTCGAGGGGGTGAAACGTCGTATCGAGTCTCACGAGGATAATGTAATACCCACGAAGGTGAGTAAAGTGGTCTTACTATGTGGAGCTTTCGCTTAAATTCGTGTTTTTCTAATTTCGGCGCTTTACACTATTGTTTAGAGCCGAGGTTAAGATGGACGTTCATGGTGCTGGGGTGGTCGCCGTCCTGGGAACGGTCGGTGCTGCGACCGGTGCTATTTCTGCGGTAATCGTGTACACGATTTGCGCTAGACGCCGACGATTACCGCTCCTACCGACGGGCGGTGGCCCTTTAAATTGGCACGTATCCATTTTTGGGGTTGCTCTCCTCTTCGCTTCTAAGGGTGCTTGTCCGGCGGTTAGATGCACATTTCGACGTTCGTCGATATACACGTCGCAAGAGAAAAATTTATAATCGATGAATGGAATGTAATTCTACGTATACTCCTGAAAAATTCGAGGAGATACTCATTGGATACTGATTTCCTCCATTTCCCTTTAAACTGCACGTCCATTGTTGACAAACTCATCATCGGTGATTTTTATCTTTCTCATCATCGCGTAAGAAATAAATATTGGACATATATTTTTCATTGATCAAATATTATTTGAAACCGGAATATAATTTCATCTTTTTCTTTTTTTTTTTTTATATGTTTCTGTAATTTGTATATTTATATCTATTACAATACCACAGTTTCGTATACCTTATTACTTTTTTGAATAACTCTATTTCGGAGGATCCTATAAATATTCATACTGCATTTGTGTGAAAATTTATACCGAAAATATCCCTTTCTTGCGTTAAATATTCCAAAAGATGTATGATAGATAATGTTGATGATTTTGCGTGTTCTCTTAATTTGCATATCTTAGGTTTGAAAGAGATCTTTTGGACAGGGCAGAGGAGGCGGCCCGATCGTCGAAAGATGTTCTTGTTGGGCTGGGATCGGGGGTTGCTCTCGGGCGCGAAAATAAAACTCCGAAACACAGTGATAGCCGGTCGGACGACGAGGAATGGCAGTCTGATCACGTGTTCGACAGTATTGCGAGCGACTCACCGAGGAGAGGTAATAATTAAAAATCTATTAATACTACAACCCCCAATCATTGCCCAAACATATTTAAATATAAATATCTATATTTTTTAAAAAGAACCGCAAAGAAATATCAATAGATGGATATAATACTTTACATATTGCAGTAAAGTTATGATGAATCTCTATGATGAACATTTTTAAGAGGGATTTTTTTGTGAGTTAACAATTTCGACATGTATATTTATTAGATTGATTATTGTAATGTTAATCAAAATGTTTCTACTTTTCTTTAGTATTTGTATTTGTGTGACTTTTATATTATCGAAATAAATATATATCATCGATCTTTATTATTTCTATGTTGTTATTATTTTGATATATACACTGTATCATCTTTTTATTATTGCGAAAAATCTCTAATAAATATACTAATAGATAGTTATTTGGCTTAATGGTTAATGTAACTCTACCTAAAAAATAATCGTACTTATTTTAGTGTTACAACATCTCTCGGAATCAGACGATATTCCGGTATCGCCAATGAGTCCACTCGCACCACCCTTACCGGAAGGGGCTGTGGTAGCATCGGAGAAACGAATGGTGATAGTGAAACCACCTACCAGGAGTATAGACGGCACTCACTCCAGATTGAGTAGCGCCGAAATAGACACACCCCGTCACAAAGTATGATAATTATTTTTAACGTCGATTAAGGTGTGTTTTAAGGTGATTTCTAATTAGATGTCTTTATCCCAAAGCTGTCCTCCTCGTCGTCGACCTCTTCGTCCGACGAATCCAGGGGTGAATTGCAGCTCGGCTTGATCTACGATGCACCTGCTGGTATTCTTACCGTCATGCTCATCGAGGTAATCATTACATAAATGTGTTGAGTAGGCAAATTAATTTGGTGCCGTTGAAAATAATCAAATTTTTATTCGAGTAACGGTTGTGATTAAATTTAAATAGAGTGGATATTTTATAGGCGCGGCGTGCAAATCAGAATCGGTTTCTATCGTGACAATTTTACTCGAAAATTATAATTGGCATTTATACGGAACGGATTATAGATGCTGTCCGACATATAATAGTTATTTTGATTTGAGAAAATGCATCGTTATTGATTATAGGCTCACGAACTTCGTGCAAGAGAATTGAGCGGTACAGCAGATCCTTATGCCAAAATACGTCTATTACCTGATCGCAGCAATGTCTGGCAAACTAGGATTCACAAGCGTACCTTGAATCCCGGTAAATTTCTTAGATCAATATGTATATCAAATAATATTAAATTATTTTCATAATAATTATTATAATAACATTAAGTTTGAGAGTAACACAGTGTTAAAATTTTAATTGATCGTAATGTTTAACAGTCTTCGATGAGTACTTTATCTTTGAAGTCGCCCCCGAATCGTCATTAACCGGTAGAACATTGGAAGTTTTACTGTACGATTTCGATGCATTCTCGAGGCATCGTGGATTGGGATACGTGCAACTTCCATTGTCATCAATATCAGAAACTCTTGGTACCACTCTGACGGTTGTGACAAAACCAGTTCTACGATACGGAGCTGAGGGTGGCTTCAGAGCACCGCCATTAGGAGAACTCATGGTTTCCCTGTCGTATCAACCTTCCATGGAAAAGTTAACAGTGATTATAGTAAGAGCGAGGAATTTACCAATTCCTGATGAACCATCAACTGCAAACCCCTATGTAAAAGTATGTAAATCCTGTTGCAAGCAAGTAACCTTATCATATTCTTCCTGTATTTGTGATACTTGCAGGTTGCACTTGCCCAAGATGGCAAGAACCTTAAGAAGAAAAAGTCTGGAATACAACGTGATGCCACCAGCCCTGTATGGAATGATATTCTGAGCTTTGATGTAAACAGTGATTTGTTGTCAAAATGTTCGCTAAAGTTTTCAGTCTTACGAGCGAGCGGTGAGCTTTTGGCCAGGTGTGAAGTGTCGAGTAAGTGTCAAAAGGAACTGTTCCATCGTGTGCTGTCAGGAAAAGGTGCCTCTGCGCAATGGTTACCGCTATCAGAGCCGGAAACCCAACTTGGTGATTCCACAGAACACAAAAATTAATTTGTTGGAAGTAATGGTTTGCCATGCTGAATATATTGATCCGTTTATGTGATGAAAATATTGATCGCTTTACGGGATAATTATGTCTCGATTGGGAACACATCTTCAACCCATTGTCACGATTCACCCTCTATATGAGCACTGAAAACTGGGCCAAAATTTCCTAATCTTCTTCTGCTCTATTGGTTCAATGCGAAACAAAAGTACCGTTAATGGGCAGTTTCACGACTCGATCTCTTCACTCTTGAGCACAAATCCTAATTAATGATACTTGGCACATCAACAGTATCGTCTGCTTATATTCCAAGACTGGTCCTCAAATGACCGATATATAAACGTCTTCTTTGAAAGTGAGAGAATGTGATTTAACATGCACAAATTATATGATTTAAGCAAATTATGACGTATATCAATCAAGTGTCAGTCGTTAAATGATATGGACATGCATCGTGTTTTGTCTCAAATTCATTAACATATGCATAAGTTGATATAAAAGGATGCAAAAAAAAAGCGAATTAAAGATTGAATTAAATGACACTGTTTAGTCTGTGCAAACGTGAAGAAACATACTAATGAGCGACTTCCTTTGATTATGTTTATATTGCAATGTACCTTAATAGATGCTTGAAGCTATATTTCTGCAACTATAAGAATCGTACAATACGATATACCGAACAGATCTTTATGTATGAAAGCAGGTACTTTCATCCAGGAAAATCTATTAAATGTGGTTTAACTATAAACTCCTCAGGAGTAACAATTTAATAAGATATATCATGAAGTTGTACGATATTTAAGATAAGTCATTATATGAGAGTATATGTTTTAGAACATAGAAATGTACTTCCGTGGAAAATGCAAAAAATATTTAGATTACATTTATATTCGGATTAAATATAATTACCCTAAATACATTATACTCCATACTAAAAATTTGCAACTTTACAAGTTTTCCATGTATAATTTTTAATGGTCATAAGTATTGTATTCCAAATAAGTTGTTTTCAATTGTTTTATTTATTGTACAATATAACTGTACATACAAAATGAATGGACCAACATTTTGCGATCCTTGATTTTAGTCGAAGAGACCTGCATAAAAAAAATACAATATGATTAAATTGGATCCTAAGCTATTTCTTTAATAAAACATAATCCTAATAACATTCTCATTTTACAAATTTTTCATCTGGTATTTTTCAGAAGCTAATACATGCTGAATAATCATTGATTTTTTTTTGCTATAATGGCAATTATCTAATATTATTATTTTTAACGAAATGTTACTCACCAAAGCCCATGTCACCATCAGATTCTTCTTCAGGTTCTTCCTTCTTTTCTTCCTTCGCTGGCGCAGCCTCAGCACTGTCAGGTGCTGCCGCAGCTGGAGCTGCAAGTTATTACAAAAAAATTGATCTTAGAATTTTAATACATATCCTTTACACAGCTAGTTAATACTACAATTATGAATTTAACATAATTGTTGAAAAAAAAACCTGGGTCATACTATATAACATGACCATTAAGGTTATAATTTCTTATATTTTCTCCTCAGTTGCTGACCGTTCTAACACCCAATGCTGTTTAGTTCGGTGGATGAAGAGGACTATTTTTTTTACAATTACATATAATTTTCTAAACAATCGTGGTTGATTCCTAACCGTAAAGCAGGAAACATAATGCTATCACGCAGTTATATCTTACTGTCAATAAAATTTACAAACGACAGGATAAAACTTACCGCCTGCAGCAGGTGCCGCTCCAGCACCGGAGCCAATATTCGTGATAAGATCTTTCACGTTAATACCTTCCAGAGCCTTGGCAAAGAGTCCAGGCCAGTAAGATTCTACGTCAACATTTGCAGCCTTCAGGATAGTCTGAATCTTTTCTCCCTGAAATAAATTCGAAATAATGCTGTAAATTTTTGTTTTTCTAATACCCAAAAACGTTGCTATAATAATGAAGATTACAGGTAAAAAAACAAAAGACTATTTTTTGTGGTTACGCATGTACCGCCAAAACCCATGTGACTTATGCTTACCGTTACGGCGATGTCATCGTCGACCAAAATTAATGCGGAATAAACGCAGGCGAGTTCGGCCTTGGTTGCCATTTTGCTTGTTTAAATTTTTCAAATCGAACCTGGATCGATGTTAACGGTGGTGCAAGTCGCCGATACGGCCTTAGCTCCACAAGAGAGAACAAGCACACGCTTTGTTCGATCCAAAAGAATGGAAAGAAGGTCCGGCTCAACGGATGTGACGTGTATATTAACAGGGCTGATCTTCAACGCTACAACGGAGTATGCGCAATTGACGCTCCTCTCCGATTGGTTGGTCAAAGTGAACGTACACGTTAGCGAAGAAATATACTACATTCTTGGGAGTGCATCTAA
Organism: Ampulex compressa; assembly: GCA_038496175.1. NCBI lineage: Eukaryota > Metazoa > Arthropoda > Insecta > Hymenoptera > Ampulicidae > Ampulex > Ampulex compressa. The sequence continues at coordinate 61,358 of JBCFXI010000736.1, forward strand.
TAACATTTACGTCCTAAGATACGCAGTTAGAAAACGGTAATTTATTCTTACTCTATATTTTTGCCAACATTCGTGTAACTATCACATACTGTCCATTACGTGTACCAATGATGAAATCGATCGTAAGATTCCCATCGAGTGTCGTATTTGTCCTCAAATTTGCAAGTACGAAGTTTACATGAAGAAATCCTCTTCGAAACTAGCCAGATGACTTTTTTGCACGAACGGAAACGTCCAATCAATCTCGATGTACGTACACCAAGAATGGAAATCTCGTACTGTAGGATCAGCTATTTTGACAGAGTACTAGATCTATGCATTAAATATTCCGTCATAACTTTTTATATTTCGTCAAAAGGCTTTTTACGCTGCCCCATTTTTATGTAACTTTAACGATCGCGATGGATCCTTATGCAATACCGGTCTCTAAAGTTCTCACGACAATGCAGTATCGATAACGCGTGCATTCGCGAAACTCGGCCGTTCGATCTCTCGCACGAGGAACATCGAACGCGCACATAATACTCGATGTTCCTGGAATCGATCAGTCTTCTGCGCGTAGCCACACGGTGAGTCTGGTGGTTTTGCGGACGTTTCGGATTGACCGAGTGTTCGAGTTTCTCGCGAAGTGGAAGGGCGCGCGTCAAAGCGGTCGAACGCAGGACCGTTCGTCTTGCGACCACGACGTCCCACTGCCGGAACCCCGTCGCCCAGGGAATGACTCCTGCGACCCGTTGCTATGTAGTACCGGTGTAAATGAAGCGGCGGCGTATAGCGCGGTCGCGTGGTGAGAGGGTACCGCCTGCGGGGGCGATGAGAATGGCGCGCAAATGCTGCGTGCGTAGCTGCGAGGCCGACGTGCAGGATGCCCGTGCAAAGGGGCTGCCGTTGCACAAATTTCCAAAGGACGCCGGACTGAGAAGCAAGTGGTTGGCAAGCGGCGGATTCGAGCCAAGCTTCAAACCAACGCCCGGTCAGGTTGTCTGCCACAGGCATTTTAAACGAGCCGACTACGAAGCCGCCAAAGGGCATAAATTCCTCCTGAGGAAAGGCAGCGTGCCGTCGGTATTTGCCCATTATGACAATCATCCAGGTACGTACGGTGCGGCCCGGGCACGTATTTTCGTCCGGCTACCGATCCACGAGTGCGCTGTCAAGTGTAAAAACCGTATTCCAGAATCTTGCGCATCGCTTTCCGATCCCCCCCTCACTCCGTCGCCTAACTCTACCTGCTCCCCTCCCCCCGCCCTTGCACCTCCCCGCCGCTCCGGCTCTATCCCCTCCACGTCTCTTTTTCCGCTTGGCTCAATTCGATTCGTGCATCATCTTTCAAGTATACGCGGTAGCTTTGAGAATGCCGGTATACAGGATGCGTACTACGAAGGATTGTGTACGTTTTGGTGAGGTGCATCGATCGCCATTTCTTGATTTAACGATCAAGATTTTTTTAAGGCATTCTATGATCGATGTATGTGTATTTTTTAATATGCTTTTGATCATCGGACGACAAATGAAAGTATGGCGTTGTTTACACCGATTCGTATGCATGACGAATATGATTTATAACTTGTTTTTTGGCAAAGTTGTAATTGTTAATGTTATGAATGAAGCAGGTTAATTTACGTTATCTTATTAAAATGTTGCAAATATTTTATTCATTACATAAAAAAAATTTACAAACGAGATTTTTATTCTTTCAGATCCTGTGATTATGTCGGTAAAGTCTTCTACCTCTTATGCGCAAGAAGACTTGGATCTTATTAATTCCGAAATTTTAAATTTGGAGCATTCGACTTCTCCGTTATTATCAGAAGCAAGAACACCAAAATCAGATAGCTGCGGTGAAACGTGTTACTCCAGACCGGAATCGTCTGCGGATTCCTTTAATTTACTTGATACGATTGAATTAATAGACAATGGAGGTAAATTAATATCGAAAGCGGAAACTGCAACTTCTGTGAGGGAAACTGTAGATAACTCTGAAATGAAGGTTAATACCATGGCAATGCAATTGGGTATTGTTGAGCCAGAAGTAGCGATGAAGAATGCACCAAAGGATATCATTATGAAGGAAGATTTAAAGAGCATTAAAATAGCAGAAGAAAAAGAATTCGATAAGCCGGAAGAATTAAAACCGAAGATGGTAAACAGAGGAGGATTGAAGTTCTTTCCAGGCGCAAAGCTGGAAGCAAAAGATTTTAATGAAAAGTGGCAAGTATTGCATGACTTCAAACAGATTGAAAATATGTTACAGACGCGATTCATTTATATTAATAATGTGATGCAACAATAGTTACTAAATTTTGCAAAACAAAACCTTGCTTTCGATATTAGGCAATTTATATTTTAATACAAATGTAAAATGATCCTGAAATGAAATTCAGAATAAGAATTAGAACTATGCATAATGATAAATATTCATAGATATTACTTATGTCTGAAGCTAAAGCGTAATATTTACATATTAAATACTTATTTGGCTATAGGTATTCGGCTAAAGTTGTAGAAACAGATTGGGATGACAGAGAAGTCCTGATTCATTTTGATAAGTGGAGTTCCAGATTTGATGAGTGGATACCAATGGATAGCTCCAGATTGCGAGTATTACAAACACAATCAAAGTAAGTAAATATATTATTATTTATCTTATAGTACTTAATTTCTCTTGTTTTTGTAAAAGCAAAATTATATAACAATTGGTTAAAAAAGGCGGATAATTCTTAAATATGTCAACTGCTAATTTGTCAAATGAGAAAAGTCTGTCCAAAAAGGGGAATCTAAGTGTAGTAAAAATATTAAATCGAATTTATAAGTATTAAAATACTCGTGTAACTTGTCTTCTATGTTTTTCTTTAAAGTGAACAAACGTGGGAGCTGCCAGCTTCGTAAGTGGATATTGCATTATTATTAAATAGGCAAACATATGAGTGACGTTAATTAGCGTCATTAGGTAATTTAGAACTATATATGTACTTTAATCAGAGCACAAATATAATTGGGTTTAGTTCATATTAAAGTAAAAAAAATGCCTTACTTTACCTGTTGCATTACAAAGTTAAGGGTAAGGATGTTTAACATTTTACATCAAGATTCTGGAATAAAGATTTTGATCTTTACAAGAGTAATTTTGATTTTATTTGTTCATTGATGTTTATAAATTTGTTATATATGTAATGTGAAAAGATAAAAATTCTATTGTTTGTACTCAATAGATCTTGTCAGTTGTACAAGCAGTACAAATGTAAAAAAAAACATTTTTGGTTAAAAACAAATAACATCTCTCAAGTCTATGATTTCAACTAAACACCTTATATTTTGTCTTTCCTGATTGTATTTCTTTGAAATTTGTGCGACTTACCGTGAATTTATTTTTCGTATAAAAAGGTGCGGGTAATATTAGTTCGATATCATGTCCTATAAATATATTTTTCTTAGAAAAATTAATTTTTTTTCGATGGTTAATTTATTGTCAAATTCAAAGGGGAAAATGATTTTTTATTGAGTCCGGTAATGTAATAATTTCGCACCTTTAGGGAGACGAAAATGAGGGATTTTTCAGTGGGAGAAAGGATTCTCGCTACGTGGGCGGACGGTAGAAAATATCCAGCGAAAGTGAATGCTGTCATGGGGAATGGTAAGCTACCTAACCTTAACCGTAAGTGTAAGAGAGATAGATTGTGTTGAGTACATCATCCGTTTGACGTTTCCTTCTTGGGAAAATATTTTTTAACGAAGATATAGCGCATCTCTAATGTAATATAAGTTTATTTTACAGATCGATACGACGTGCTGTTCGATGATGGATATTCGAAGATCGTCAGGTCGTCGAAAATGACAAAGATTGCTACATCACCCACAAAGGTAGAAAATCTAGTTTTAAGGTTATGTTGTTGTACAATTGGAAATACAAGGTTCATAAATTGCGGACGGGATCTGATTTTATTGTGTTTCCTTCATCAAGTTACGATGTGTAATGTTTGTTAATCATAATATTAAACGCAATATTGTGCACTATACTGAGTAAAACATTTATGACATTATGTATGTGTTAAGAGTTAAAAAAACTTTCTAAATCTGTAATTAGCTAATGTTAAGCGCTTGTACTTTATTTATTACATAGCATTTTTTTGAAGCAGACACTCAGATTTTCTTTATACAGTATTAAATCATTTTATAGATCTGTATGTTTGTGTTTGGACTTTATTAAGTCATTGATACATCAATATTTCTCTTTCATATCAAAATCTTATGTTTAAGGTACAGTTTTCTGTTCTTGTGTTACATACAGAAAATAACTTTAATATTTTCGTACAGTTTATTGCAATAGTACATTATACACTTTTTTTTTTATCAGCAACCTGCACAAAACGAGAGCTATATTGGAAGTAAACAAGAAAGGAGAGACAAAAAACGGAAACACACCGTTATGGAACTTTTTCATACACATTCTAGAAAGCGGCCAAAACATGATGCAGAAAAGTTGACAAAGAAAGAGGAGCCGGTGCATGCTGAAAACGGAGAAAGTTATACAGATAGTAGAATCGATTTAGATGGTACTTTGTTTGGCGCATGTTATGATCCTGGTACAGACTTGTTAAGAGGTTTTGACACCAATATAGGCAAAATGAAGACATACTCCAAGAAAAATAAAAAGGAAATAGTTAAGAACGACACAGATCAAGAAGATGATGTAGGGCCAGAATGGATAGATGGAGAACCTCAAGGAACAGAGTCTTATATAGTCGATGGAAATGACGGTAAGTGCGTCAATGAAATGTGCCTAAAATTAAAAGAAAAATCAGTTAATTATCAGTCATTTACATTTAGATAGATAATTAGATAAATAGCAATTTATACGATATTAAGGAAATATAATGAAATGATCCATTTTGATAGGACCACGCCGTTCTATAATAGTGCCAGATAAAAGATTACCCCCAGGCTGGCAAAAACATTTTACTCAGAGAAAAGCGGGTACATCGGCTGGCAAATGGGATGTTTTATTTATACAGTAAGAATCAATATTAGAAAATGTCTTTTAATGTTTATTGAATTTTCGTATTTTAATTAACCTCGAATATTATTGCTAGCAAGTCAAGCGGCAAAAAGTTTAGGTCGAGAAATGATATTAGAGTCTTTATGGAAAATCAGGGTCAATTTGATTTTGATCCTGAGAAATTTGATTTCTGTATTCATCGTAAGAAAAGAAGTGGAACTAAATTGAAACAAGAGGTCATACCAGAAATACCAAAGAAAATAAAAACTTTACTACCCAAAACAAAAGGTCCTTCAACACCAGAAAATACATTATTAGTGCCAGCTAGCGTACCAGTTGCATCCACAGTATCAACACCTACAACTCCTATAACTGATGGAGGTAATAATTTTATACAGTAAAATTTTAAATATAACAATTTTGCACTAGTAATTATTTGTACTTTTGTTCTAATCATGCATTAGGAATGATTTATTGTAAGTATAAAAATTAAAAATTTGATCTGACATAATTTGATACTAGTTCAAAATGAGTTAATGAGTAGAACAGCAATCTCAAATATACCAGAATGATTATTTGTCTATGTGATATGTTACAAATAGCTGTCTTCATTGGTGGTCTTCGTGTGGAAATGGAAGATAGTGCATACAAATGTCCGAAACAGGGGTGCAACAAAACATTTAGGAAGGAGAATCTCTTGCAAATGCACATAAAACATTACCATCCAGAATATTCCAAGTTTTTGGGATCTACCCCGAATGTTGCCGATTTAGCGTATGCAAGAACAATAGGGGAGTCAATCGATGATATTATACCAAAAAAATCAACCACGTTTTTGGAGAAGCTTAATAAATTGGGTAAAAGGAAAAATATTCAAGAAAAGCCATCATCTACTATTTCACAACCTGTTGTGAATTCTGCGACGCCCATTTCTCTATCAATACCTATGCCAATATTGACAGAAACTGAAGATGAAATGGACCAGATAGAAAAATGCACAGACGTCCAGAAAGAGGAGATGAAAATAGAAACCATGTCTCCTATATCTAGTCATAGCATTGATATGGATGAAGACATTGATAAGAAAAGGGAGAATACATGTGCGATGTCTCCAGGAACGTTATTCGATATGAAAGTGAGGGAAGAGAAAACTCAAACCGGTATTAAAACGCTTCTTCCCGTAAGGCCAGCTGTGACTTCAGAAGTCCAAAGAATTGATCGATCAAAATCCGTTGATGAACCTATCCACACGGAACGAGGCAAGGGTCAGAGAAAAAGACAATTATCAGAATACAGTTCTGATATACCCGCTAAAGGGAAGAAACGACACGGTAAGTTTGTTAGAATTAATTTACAAGTGACTACAGATTTTATGGTACTCAGAAATTCAAGATTTGATATTTTTATTATAGCAGGCATGCACGATCTTATGGATGACTACGCTGAAATGGATGAGGGTGCATTGGATACTGAAGGACCAGCTGCGCTAATGTACAGATACAGTCGCAGAAAATCAGATTCGAAGAGCGATGAAAATAGTCAAAATAGTAAGTTTGTTAATAACTAATAAAGCTAAATTTATGGCATGGTATATTTTTCAAAAATTTGTTTTGATGTTAACAGAATGGAATGATTTTTAATTAAGTAGTAATTTACTATTTTATCGTTTCTATTGTTCTTTAGGTCAACTAAATGATTCTCGTCTTGAAAAAGGTGACCCCTTGAAAGGGGATACTACCAAAAGAGACAATAATAATGATATTGAAGGTATATTCTTTATTTTCTCCCTTCCCTCGTTTTATCTATTTTTTATTGTGTTGGCTTTGGTTCGGATTTGCTTGAGTTGTATTACTTTATGTTATACCCAGATATGTTTAGTAATGTGATCTGTGGAATACTTTTAGGATTCATGTTGTGTAATAATTCCTAATCCAGCTGTAATGTTTCCCTTCCAAAATTCACACGTTTGTAATTTTCTTTTCTCAGAAGGCGAAGGGGTAATGATGATGATCAATGGTGAGATGGTGAAGGTCGAGCAGCTGAGAAGGGAAGAAATTATAAATTGCACGTGTGGATTTATGGAAGAGGATGGCTTAATGATACAATGTGACCTTTGTTTGTGCTGGCAACATGGTCATTGTAATGCAATCGAAAGAGAGAAGGACGTTCCCGAAAAATATATTTGTTACATATGTCAGCATCCGTATCGTCAAAGACCATCGAAAAAATACGTTCACGATCAAGATTGGATAAAAGAAGGCAAGTTGCCAAGGTAAGAATATTGCAATTACCATTAACACTATCAATGTATGAAAAAATAACCTTACACATTCGTTATATTTTTGCTTATAAAACTTCCAGTTTACCCAATCGCATCAAGAAACCATCTACGGTTAACCAAAGGACAGCCATGTTAAAGCGTTCTTACGACTTGGTAGCTGCGCTCTTGCAAATTCAACAAATACTTCACAGCTTAAGAGTGAAGATCAATGTGGCACAGTGAGTATTAATATAATCAGGCACTACAATTTTTTTTGAAGCGTAGAACCATTTTAAAAGATTACATTATTACATAAAGTAAGTTGGTAACAGTATAATATTGCGCCATAGAAAAAAAGATCATCCGAAGTTGTACCTTTGGGCCAAGAATTGGGAGAAAATGGAGATACCGAAACCGGACACGACGCCGGTACCGATAATGGAGATAGCAAACTGTGGAACGGATGCAACGGATACGGTTACTGAGACTTCGCGGCGTGTCGAGGTGAAGACGGAAGTGAAGCTACCTATAAAGGACGATCACGATGAGAAATCTATAGCGTCAGATTCGGAACTTATGAAAATCTTAGAGGAGGACAGCACGAATTCTGACGAGTCCAAGGTCACTTGCAAGAAGGAAGATGGCCTCGGTCACAACGAAAGTCACATACTGTTGGATGCACTTACCAGGAACGGCAGTCCGGATGGAAAGCAAAAGGGCACGACGCCTCTGTTGGAAACCAAGAAAGAAGAGGCTGGTAAGTAAATTAACAACGAAGTTAATTACCTACAGTACTACAGTGCTGTAGTAGATAGTCACTCAGATTTCCTCGTGAAAGATCAGAGTTCTTTCTTTGTGAGACGTACAGTGTAGTACTAGTAGTGTGGAATCCACCTTAACACTAAACTACTGAATTACTCAAAATGACGGATCGGTCATTTTTTTTTAAATATTGCACAGTGGTGGAACATTGAGATTTTCCATGATTATATTGCAATATGTAGATTATTATATTGATCTACTGACTTTTTTTTTGTTCTCTTCTTTTTCTTTCTGTCACTCATTCTTTTTTTTTAACGATCTTATATACTTTCCATAAACTTAGTATAAGTTCTATTGAGAGCCGAAAATCAAATAAACAGATACTGTTTACATGCTCTATAAACGATCTTATATGTACATTTCTCCAACACAGAACTTTCATCCGATCCAACAACCACGGTTGATCAGGGCAAACCTGTGCCTGCACTGGGCACGGATAAAATGCAAGAGGAATCGTATGAGCCTGAAATCGCAGCACCCTTGCAACCTTTCATACCAGAACCGGAAGCACCAATTGACCCAGGAGAGTGCCGCATGAGATTGTTAGAACATATTGAACATTTCCAAAGCCATATTGATGCGAGATTGACTTCCATTGAAGCGCAAGTTTGTGGTACGAAGAATAGTTCTGATCTGATTGGTAACTCGTGTGTTGTAATCGTTATCATTTATCACTCATGATCGTGATATCTTGGCATGTTCTTTGTAGCTTTAGAAGCGATGGATCCGGAGGACATCGTGCCGAGTCCAGATGTGCAACCGCGGACCAAGCAAACGGTGCAAATGCTTCTTAGAGATCTGAATACAGTCCGAAAATTGGCAGCTTTGTGTTAAAAAGAATTGCGTAGTATGCGGTCATTTATGTTGCAGCCTGCGAAATCGTATCTTGTTTTGTCCGTATTGTGCGTAAATTTTTTCGAAAGTGATTGCGTAGAATAATCCAATGTAAAAGCAGCGAATTTTGTGCTTGTATTAACCTTTTGTCTCGAACTGTCACCGCGGTTGATCCTGACGAGCTACAAAAGACGTTCGTGTTGTAAATTACGATGTATATGTACAGTTAGTAGCATGTAAGTCAATAGTTACGCTTATACGATCGATGTAGATGGGCCGTTGTAAAATGGAAGCCTATGTACTCTCGCGCAGGTACTGGCTGAACTAGTGTTGAACATTATATTTGTAATTATGTTATTGTTACAGCAAAGAAAAAGATCAGAGATATTTTTTCAGACCGATGTTATGCTAGACATAGTGTCCTCTAATGTAAATAACCGAACCAGACTGGAATAGCGGATTGTGAGATAGCGAGTAGCGTCACCTGACTTTTTTTTCGTAAAATATATTTATTTATGTATAACTGGTATAAATACAAAAACCCATTATTTCTAACAATCCAAATGATCTCGAGCTTGCCTTCTCTGGATTCGGGGACGATCTCGTTACGTCGAATGATACACGTTTGGGTTATTTTAATACCACTCAGCTGCGTAGAGCCGATCCGATTTCCATGATAAACCTGCCTCATATTGACGGATCAGAAGTTCTATTCTCGCTTTGCCCTTGGAACCAAAGATGGCACTCGCACGTGAATTGTTTACCGACCGTAATAAACTCCAGTAGGGCGGCGGCGGCGGCAGAGTGGACTTCTCGGTAGTGTCACGGCGCGGGGTATGGAGAAGTGAGGGGAAACAATGGCCGCCATGTTGCTTCGGCCCAGCCAATGACGTCAGGGAGTAGCGGTGTGCAATCGCGCAGTGTGGGAGCAAAAAGGACAGGAGATCACCCCTAGAGCGGACGGAACGGAGACGACCGGCGTGCGTGTGCGCACGCCTGGTAGGAAAACAAGCCAGAGCGAGAGGCGGCGACAAAGAAAGAGAGCGAGAAGAGAGGCGTGCAGCAAGCAGTAAAGACAGGACGTGGAACGGCCGCTGCCGTGGTGTGTGGGCTCGGCTCGGTTCTCCTGCATCCGTTATGACGATACAGTGATCCAGCGCTTGGCGCTGCGACCGGGGCATTATCTCGTTGGCAATTATCCGTGCGCAGTTGACGTTCTAAACCCGGGGGAAAAAGACGGGAGTAAACGCGATGGAGGCGCGTCGGTGTCCGGTCTGACTGTGGCGGACTGCTTCATCCTTCGTCGATCGGTGGTGTGGTTCTCGGTGGGTTCTCGTACGCCATGTGCTGCCGCTCCGCGTGTGTAGTATCCTCCCTTAGGATTATCCTCGATCAGGCCGCCCGTTAAAGTGCCCACGGAACAAGGCCGCCCGGTTGATCGTTCGATCAGGGTTTTCCATTTGTGCCTCCACCCCTCTTCCCCTTGCCTCCCCCCTCCTCCTACCCTCCTCCCCCTCCTGTGTCTCGTGTCGGTGCAAGTGAGGGAAGGTACTCTCCTCTTTCTCCACCCTTGTATTTTTGTCCGGCTCGTGTTGGGAGCGAGAGCGAGTTACGAGGACGGGAGAAAGAGCGAGGGAGAGAGTGAGAAGTGGCATAGGCGGCGGATTCGGTGAGCCAGAGCGAGAGAGATAACGCGAGGGAGCGCAAGTGGCGTATCAAGATGGCGCATAATTTGGCACCGAGCGTCAACTGTTCGCTCGACGACATTGATCTGAACGCCTTGAAGGTACGTAAATACGCTTGGACAAACGTGCCTTGGTTTATGAACGATCCTGGCCGTACGATATGCTCCATGTCGCGAGGGGTTGTACCGTGATTTTTCGGCCTACTGCTGGGCACGGTCGTTGGCGATTAACCTCCTAAGGAACCAACGGCCGTCTCCTCGTCGTCGTCTCTCCGCCGGCGAGAGCAATGGAAGGGGAGAGGTTCTCCTTGAATTCTTTTCATTAATATCGTGCTAAGCGCAAAGCTGGAAAAGTCGAGTGTTCAATGCGTACGTTCCTGTAACTGCAATCGTAGTCATTCCGGAAGCATTAGCACGAGTCATTGCATCCGTTGACAGCTACAACGGCGCTTACAGTCCTCCGTGAGAAACGACGTTTGATTCGAAACAATCGCCGGCGGCACGGTCTCTTGGAATTTCTACAATCGCCTTCGCGGTATCGCGACTTTTCTAATGCGAGTTACGACGACACCGATGAATTCGATTTGTATTTGCATCGTCGAGTTTGGCGTTCGATTCGGTCACTTCCAAGATTATTTCTTTTAATTCTCAATCATTTTCCTTATTTTCGCTGTACTTGCAAATTGCGTAAATTTTCCGTCGTGATACGCGCACAAAAAACAGACCTTTGTGCCCGCATATGCGTACACTATCCGTTCGCAAGTAATTTTGTACTCTGCCCACGAGCAGTTACAAGATTTAGTAAAATCTTGGGCATAAAATAAAACCAAGTGATTCGACATTGGTCACTGTAGCGGCGTAAACGCCCTCGAGCGTGGTTAACTCCGTATTGAGGACGACTTGAACTTAGTACCGGCTTAAGTGTATGCGAAAATTTGAGTTATTTCAAAGCGTTATACGCGTGTACTACATACATCGTAGATCGCGGAAGTCGCGTTTGTCCTACCCACGGAAATGTGCATTATATCCTTGCTTGAATTCCTCTAGGCTGGTCCAATTATAGATGCACATATACCATTTTTTCTATCAGATTCACTTTTTTACGGCCAACGGATAAATTTAATTTTATCTCGATTCTCCGGCTTTTTTTGGTTTATCAAAAATTACGGTGTACATTTGGTTTTGATGGAAAGTGTACTGGAATTTATAATTTCACGCAGTATCGTAAAACTTAAAATTTTCTACAGAGTATGATGAAATTAGTCGCTTTTATCGGTCAGTACTTCAACGTATTTTCAGGATTTTAGATATTATACATGCTTTATTCTTTTCACTTTCTCCTTTTCATTTTGGTGCTGATGACTAAAGCTATTTTATTTAGGATTTACTGCTCTTTAAGATGGATTTTAATCACCAGAGCTGCCGTATGTACATATACATACGTAACATGCATATACACGAAAAATTATTTAGAGGCGATGGATAGAATTCTAACCACCGATTTTCCATGTGGAATTTCGAACGCCTGATCAGTACACCACCGTAATTTCCTACTATGTACGTTTTATGGAGCTCGTCATTTTGATGTTGCAGGAGCCTGCAGGAATCTTCGAACTGATTGAAGTAGTCGGCAATGGAACGTACGGGCAAGTTTACAAAGTGAGTAACGCCTGAATAACGCATTGCACGGTTAACAGTGCTGTTGGATCGATTAGCTTTTACGCGATGCAAATTATTCTGCGTAAACGGCGAATCAACGATTACACGGCTGTGAACGTAGACTAAATAGAGGGAAACATCATCTAGATACTGACCTCCATTGAAGCTTTTAGTTGCATATAATGCAGTTACGAGATACGTTATAGATGCGTTCCATATTCGCAGTTCATGTTATCGGCAGAAAATCACCGGATTTTTCGTGCAGATAAGTGGTTCCAAATCATTTCTCGTTCACGCTCTGGCAATTCGAGATTAATTTTTCGCGACGTATTACACATCGATATTCTGCGGATTCCTTAACTTTTTGGAATACCGAAACAAATCTTAAGATACACCTACAGCGTTATCGTCCTGAGTTATTTTAAATCGTCGAAATATCATGACTCGTCAACAATGATACGTAACGATTTCTCGAAAATCCGCGTCGTTGTACGTGGAATAAATCCGTGCAATAAGTGCGTGGAATTGTTCATCGCGATAATACAGAAACGTCGACATGAACTATTACCCTGTCTGGTTGTAAAACCTTGACATGTGGCGGCTTTTGCCAGGCCCTCACATCCGTTTTCCCTTAGTTTTCAACCGTCTTATTCTTCCACGGTCGTATATTTACTTGCCGCACGGTCCTTGCAACCCGTGGCCCGGCTCACCAAATTTAATCCTTGGCCCAAAGCTGACAAATTATGGAAAATATCGTATTGTACCATCATGCAAACGCGATGTATAGAATGCCTCCATGCAACATTCTACATTCAGTCGGATTGGACTTCTTCGTCTCCCCAACTTCATTTCCCGTTTTTTTTTTGCTTTGATAATTTAAATCCAATCGCGTCATGTTTGCGGCTCTTTCCGTATCTCCAAGAAATCCCAGTGACGTATGGCGTATGTCTGTAGCGCAACACGGCATTCGTAGAATTAAATATCACCGAGATTATCGAAACTGCGAGAAAAAGTAGTCGCGCCGAGTTTCTGGCGTTTCAACGTTCCTATCATTGCTATGCCATGCGGCAGTTTCGAGCAAAGCCTCGTTTCTTATAAACTGCAACGCGCACGTGAGAAACTTTCGCGTTTGCATTAACGTAACGCAACGTCTACACGAGGTATAGGTATACCGGTTTCCACACACTTGCTGGTAGTAGTCACGGAGTTTGGAACATCGACGATTTTAACTCTTTGATTAGTGAATTATTTCCATGCATTGTAACTTGCATTACCATGCACACTAACTTCCGAGAACTAATTTTATGATGCATCGCATGATATTCGATGCGCCATAATACGGACATAATGTGGCTGCATTAACAACTTACGATATAATTAAAACAGCGTTTAAACACGATTCATATATATTTAGTATTTCTATTTAACGCTAAACCTACCAAGTATTTTCCGGGCATATTTAAATCTCACAATAATCACTTTTAACGCTTTAAAAGGATGGCGTGGAACATAAGACGAAACATAACCTAGATAGCCCGTTCGGTTTATTAGAGCGTCATCGTAAATATACCGTGATATTGCTGTAAGAGTTAAGAAAGTTTATCATTTTTTTTTAGTTTCCCTCGAGCCTTCGCGCTTTTCGAATTCCTTTCCAAATCCTTGATACATTTCAACGATCTAGCTACTTAACTTTTCACTAATACCGTTCGAGTTACCGATCTCTCGCACTTCCGAGGTTATCTCAATAACGAAATACGTAAACGGCCGTATGAAAAGTCAGGCCCCGTGATCGTCGCATTGCAGACACTGTTAAGTCATTCTCCCGATGACGCGTTTTCCAGAAAAAGCATCGCTATTGCGCCGAACCGACGGCCGATCTCAGGTGACGATGTGAGAAATGACCCTTTAATTACCTGGAATGAAACGTATGCGGTGCTCGAGTATCGTGCGTATAATGCGTAGCTAGGCACGTAGCTGGTCAGCGAGTCGTGGCGGAGGGGAGCGGCGGAGGAGTCCTTTCTCACCTGTGGCGGAGGCCGAAGGAGACGGTGATTCACCTTGAAAAAATTCTCCTTGGCGAGATCGTCCTTGGACGAACAGCCGTGTGTGAAAAACGGTCGTACCGGGAGGTCGAGAATCTCGACCGGAAGGACGTGGAACGTACAGTATGCGTCAGTAATGACCCTAGGAAAAAGGGGGTACGCTCCTTGTACTTAGCTATGGGCGTTTATCCTGGATTTAGATACGGAGGGTCTCGACTTATCGTTCCCGATGGGAAAAGCCGGACAACGATAATCGTGGCGTTTTGTATCCCATAGATATTGAGATACTCGAGGAGTGTGCACTTTCTGAACTAACGTTCCTAAGATTTCTTTTTACGCGATATTTTTGTACAGTCTCGGGAAAATAAGCGTTCGGTCTGTTTAAGCTAGGTAAGTTTGTTTGTTTACGCATGGTCTTCCTGTTGATACGTACCGTTCCGTTATGGAGGTATGTAAGTATCTGGAATATTGTGCGATTCAAACTAGCAGGACCCAATGCCGCCACGATACAATTGTCGAGTCCCGGCTATTCTCAGATTTGCTACCTGCTGAATATCCTGGCCGATACCGTCGTCTGCCTTGGGTGCATTCTATCTTCCCGTAAATATCGACGGCGGCGGTTGCATTATCTGATGTTGGTTAGGGTGACTGCAGAAAGATCGTATCGCTTTGCAGGTATCGATTGTTAATTACTTATGTTGTAAGCCCCGAAGGGCGTGGTCTAGTGTTGTGGAGGAGAAAATCTGGAGTTCCCCCGATGGTCCTAATGGCGAATTAAGTCACCACGCGGATTATCTTGCGTTCCATTGATTTGAATAAAAGCGGCAGTATTGCCTCCGGTTAACGCATGCGATTTTTGGAAAGCGCAATAAGCTGATGAGGATAGTGAAGGAAGGCTGGAGTGGGAGGGGGGGAGATAGATACATAGATATATGGTTAGACGGATAGACAGAGAGAGGAGGAAGGGAAGCGTGTGTGAGAGAGAGGCACGGCGAACGATATTACGGGCGACACCACACGTGTTCCCACTCCTATACGACATTAAAATGAAAGTTGTTCTGGCATAATTAACTCACGTTGTGTCCGCATCATGACGATGCCGCTACATTTAACTCTTACACCCGTGTCTCGTTCCCCGGTAGCGTACGAAAATTCCGGGCTAAGTGGACGAAAAAGTATAAGTCGCTTATTCATCCGCTCGTGGGATGACTTGTTTTTCATTCTTTTTCTCCCTCTTCCCGCTGCCCGTGTTGCATGTACGTACGTCTCGCGTGAAAACAAAAAAAGATGGTAATAGTACAAGATATCGATCTTATATCCCTTCAATGTTATCCACCAGATTCTGCCATTTCACGATTTCCCAATTTTATATAAATTAAAAAAGAAATGTCTAGAGTCATTTTGACCGATCGTTTATCGTGAATGGAAGTCTATCTGATCTAAAATTTCACGTTCCGTCCGATTTATCACGATGCTAGCTCGAACGTCTTATTGTCCCCCTTATCGGAAAAGACGTGCTTTGCCGTGAGGTCGTCGCGCAACGTTGCACCTTGCACCTTCGTCCGCTACTCGCGCCTATTATATTTCGTAGTATCGATTAAGGATTAATTTCCTCGGTGTATCGGTGTGTATCGTCTCCTCCGTTCCTCGTACGCACTCATTTCAACACTACTTTCGTGCTGCTCAGCGATAGAGGACGAGAGGGGAGCGAGGAAGAGGGCGATGACCCGCTGCCGATGACGACACGGAACAAACCGACACGCGTGCGCGCGTGCACGACCGATCGGCGCGGCATCTTCGAATCGTCCGGATCTACGAATTGTCCAAATCGATGCTACGAATTATCCGATACCGACGCGTCTTCCCGTCGAGGCGTGGAATTTAAACCTTTCCGGTACAAGCAATTTTATCCGCCTCGCACCAATGAACTCAGGTTGCAGGTTATATTTAAATTATAGTTGAGTGATAAGCAAAGATAAAGTTTAGAGTTTAAATTTTAATTACAGTTATATTACAAATTATAGCTCTGTTGATAAGCAAAGATAGAAGAGGGAGACGAGAATGTGTTTGATTTATGTGTATGGTAATTGTAATCTGGCGATGGGAGGTAATATAATGTCGAGCCAAATCAAGTCCGATTTGTCAGTCGTCGAGCGATTTATCGCTTATATTTAGATTTTTTCCTTTAAGGGCATGGAAGTATATTGAAAGGGAGATTAATGTGGGGACAGCGTCGATATTTCAAAGAAGTATCGCTTATACGGGGTTAAGGAAAGAGTAGGTTCAAGAACATGCTGACCTATAGCATATCTTTTAACTTATTATGGTCCGACAAATTTTATCCGCTTTGCATCAACATTTTGCATTGTAGCTTATATTTTATTTTTAAGATCCTTTAATAATCGTGCAGCTTGTTGGTAATACCTTAATTAATAAATATGGGCATGGTATTTACCTTTTTATCAACTTTTCTTGCTTTTTGTTTATTTTTTCTTATATATTATAGGCATATATAGATATATTGGGATACTGGCCAATAAGCGAGAATACCATGTCGTATCATAGGAAATAGTGTCGCAAGTATTAATACGTATAATACATCTTTATTGCTGGTATAATCGTTCTTGAAGGAAATTCCCATCGAATCGTATGATTGTCATCACTTAATTAAACACAGAAGAATGACAAATAGGGAACCTGGTTTTACCGGGATATCGATATATCTGCTTTTCGCGGATAAGCCTACAGTTGTACATATGGAATAGTAAATATATTTATATGTTAAGCTGTGAGGTGTAATTAAAAATGTTCACTGGTCTATAAATGTTGCGGTTATTAATATGTATATTGAATAATCGCACTCTGCAAATCGACCTAATTGTCGATGTAGAAAACTGGAGGTCTTTGCATATACATACTTCGTAAGAGAACGCAATCCAATAATTCCACGGACTCGAGAAAGTGGTAGTCATTAACATCTAATTTTTGTAAATCCGCCTAAATGCCGAAACACGCAAGTAGCGTATTTGAGATATTTCACAATTCTGAAATTTATACTTATTGTTTTATTTAAAACGTAATCATACGTGTTTACATCGCAGCGTAAAAAACAAGTATATCCACGATTAGATCCGCGTGTATAATTATTTTAACGATGGTCGACAGCCAAGTTCAAGGCTGAAAATAAGTACCTTCACATTTTTTTTTCATCAGTTCAACGTTAATATCCATTTAATAATAATGCCCCAACAATAATAAAAATGTTTCATGCATAGTTTATCAACAAGACTTTATTTCGTGCGCTCAAAACACACCGTTTTCGATTATTTCAACGACGAGCTCGTGAATTGAGCCTAACGCTCAGAAATATTTTTTGAGTTATACGCCGTAGCACATACGGTGCTGAGTTGCACAGGAAATCTAAAAGTTTCCTGTTCGCTCAGACCGCGCGCAGATAGCCGCTAAACCTGCTTTGACGGCAGTTCTCGTACTCGTGTTCCTTAATCCTGCTGAAACGCGATTTATCGGCAACTCATTTTGAGAAAGAGCGAGAGAGAGAGAATGAGAGAAGGCGTGAGAAAGATAGGAGGAGGGAGATTCACATTTCCTACGGAGTGTCACATTCATTCTCGGTACCAGCTGTATTTGTACGCTAGCCTGAATGGAGACCGATAACGCATTCAACATTGACTACCTCTGTTCTCTCGCCTAGTGCTTCTCAGCCACGCTTGAAAATAATGGGCGGCCGGCCTTCCTTTAATCGGGGAAAATTACGGAATGGCCTGCCCCGTATTTTTCACACGAGCGTGCAGATTGTTTATGACGCACTTTCTTATCGTCCCGAAGGCCCTTCCTACGGTCCGCACTTTTCTCTGTATTTTTAAATAGCCGCATAAATAACTGCACGCGGAAACATATGTTTCCGTCTTATATCGTTTCCCTCTTGCGTCATTCGGACCACCGCCGGTTATGAACGATAATGCACGTGGGCGGTAAATCTATTTATCGGTTTTCTACCCTCCAACATCCGACGGCGACTGAATTTTCATACCCTTCGGGATGCACGATAGGATCCGAGGGCAGAACTTCGCGCTGTCATTTTTGCCCCCTCCCCTCCCACCTTTCGCGGCGCGATTCGCCTTGAAGTTGCATCAATCGACTAATAAAACGATATACGTGACATCTGACCGCGGGATATCTTCGAACGAAGTTTCTATTCGCCTGCTAATTGCGCCCATAAAGCTTGTACTTTGCACGACAAGTACGACCGTGCTAATTAATCGATTCTGAAAACAGTCCGCTCAATTATGAAGGATAGACCGCACGGTCGTCTGATCGTAAATTGTGCCATCGTACCAACAAATCATCTTTCTCCGTATCTCCGTTCGGGACGATGCTTCGCGTATTTTTTACCCCCGTTTCTTTCCCATCGTAGTTCGACGTTGCAAACAACCGATACCTTGCAACTCTTTGTCTTTGATCAATTCCACATTCGTTACGATATACGAAGGTGATAGAGCCAAACGATGTCGAACCGTAGGTTAGGAGGTAATCGACAAAACGAATTACGGTTGTACGATATTATTACGGTATGATATCATTGCCATACACGCATACACTCATACACAAAACGTGTATCGAGAAGCGAGGGATATTCGTCGATCATATAACAATATCATTTGATTTACATACAATTTTTCATTTTACTTCACGTTAATCTTGGAATTTTGTTCAATGCACCATACGCATACGTGCGTACGCGCATGCACGCCCTCGCGTGCGCAATTCCATGCATACGTATATACGTAGAAGCTTAAAAAACGGAAGAGCAGAAGCGCAAGCGAACGATGATGCGCCGCGAATCGTGCTGGAGGATCCGCGTATACCCGCGAGATCCAGCCGGTCTGCTCGGGAATGTTTGGTAATTCGATAAGACAAATCCGTTCCAGGTGCAAGTGCGTGGCGCAATGAAAAAAAAAGGGTCTTGTACCTAAGTACACGCGTTGCAGCAGGGATCTTTTCAGCCCCCCATTCTCTCTCTCTCTCTCTCTCTCTCTCTCTCTCTCTCTCCCTCTCCCCTCTCTCTCTCTCCCTCTCCCCTCTCTCCCTTCTCTCCCTTCTCTCTCCTCTCACTGCCTTCACGATAGAACGAGCGAGCAAGAGGCAGAGTGAGAGAGAGAGAAGCGCGGACTGCGGCCGATTCCCTTTGAAAGGATAGACGGTCGACGGTCTGGGGCGTCTGCCCGTATGTACGCTCCTTTGTTGAGGAAAAAGGCTGAATATAAAAAGCGTGCGGTGACGCTTTTTCTCCTCCCCCCGCGCGGCGGAAAGAAAGGGGAAACGAGTGGGGCGTTTTGTTTCGCACCGAACCAGGCCTTACACATCTCTACACACTGTCGCCGTGATGATTTAGTTAACCCCCCCCTCCCCTCCCGGTGCTTCCGCGTTTTGCCATCGGCGAGAGTCTGACATTTCCTACAGGATAATCTCGTGAAATTATGAAATAAACTTCGGGCACTTGCTCTCGTTGGCCTTGGCCCCTACGGGCCTCGGGAGGGCCATGGCCCTCGCAGATTTCAATGAAATTCGCCAGAGTAATGGGGTCGACGTTTGTGGCAAATGTAATCGTAATCATATCCATAGTTATCTCGTCGATCATGAGAAAAATACGTTTGAATGATTAAAGCAAAGTTTCAGAATGCGGTTCGTATTTCCAGGATCGTGATATTTTATACAATTGCTGTTCTAAATTTGCTGTAAAGTACGTTTTTGTAATGGAATTTCAATTTGAGGCTAAATGTGTGACATCTCTAATTTTTATGACTGTGTCATGCCGGTTATCTAATGAAGCACTTTCTTATTCGAATATATTAGGGTTTGATTCTTTCAAAACTGACGCGTATTTTTGTCACGCGTCGCTGGACGGTTACGATTGCAGTTGTAGATCTGTTGCTTTGTTAAATTTCATTGAAATCGGTGAGAGTCACGATGGAGGTTCGACCGGTGAGAACCTGTCCAGTATTCTTAAGATTTTCATTAAGCGCTGCCTCGGCGTTTTATCAATGGATTTTATACGAATACTTTTAACGATAAAGGATATTATTTCCCAGAATTGTTAAAGGCGGTTATCACTTTCCACGTACATAACTTTACGTAATGTGAGAAAGATATAAAATCCTAAGATCGTCCCTGAGCTTTAATGATATTTTACCAGCAATATTTACGATTTAATTACGATCTAATTATAATATAAAAAAAAAACTGATAAAAAACGTTCGCAATCTAATTCACGTTCTGACGTGGAACAAAATAACGAAATTAACATAATACATAAAAAAAAGACGTTTTAACCCGATGTTCCACGAAGCGCTTAATACTCGATCGACCATAGCCTCGGTTAAGCAGAGGATAGAGGCACCTGTTTAACCTTTAAACTCACCCCTTGGAAACAATCTAGGAACACCTCGGAAATCCCTTAAAACCGTGCTTTAATTCCACCGTAACGAGAGCCCGCGTATTCGGCCAGAATTCCAGATCCACCTTGAACCGCGTAGCTTAGGACGATGTAAACGCTGTTAACTGCCGTGTTCTACGATCATTAGCCGGCAGGATCTAATCTGAAAACGAAACTACGTCCCGTTTCGAAGATAAGATCTTGGTTTATGGGAACGACCGAAGCACGGTGTCATTCCGTGTAGCTTTATCTCGGCACTTTTGAGATTTGTTTGTCGAGCGACGATAACGAGACTGTGCTTTTTCCGTTTTACAGGGTCGCCACACCAAGACTGGTCAATTGGCCGCCATCAAGGTCATGGACGTTACGGAGGCAAGTATATTCGATCGCGGCTCGCCGATCGCGGCCTGAAAATCGCTTTCGATCGATCGCAGCCTGCATTCGGATTCGTAAGCCCGTTACCGTTATAACGTTCGCGCTTTAACGATGATACATTCCGCTTCTCGGTTCCGCGTTTATTAGCAACTATGTAAACCCCCCTCATCCCCAGCCTCGAGGAGTCTTGAGAATCTCGTCTTAGGTATAGACCGTGCAAACGATATTTGTACGTCGGGATCTTAATGCCGGGTGCTGCTGGCGTGGCATGTTTAATTGAGCACACAAGCGCAATTTCTCGCTACGGCCTGTCCGCGCCTGCTATTACGGACAGGTGGCTCGTGGAATTGACGATTACAAACACGAACGTGTGCCGTAATCATACGCCTGTGCCTAAAATATAACGTCAAGGAAGTTAACCCTCCATGATTTACATTTCAAGTGACGCGCTTTGTTTACGTTTGCACGCTTTGCCCGAAGGCGGTTATCGTTTTTTTTTTTTGCGGTATTTGTAGATTCTTATAGATCAAAATGATGCTTATCGATCGTCGAGTAATTTATTCATTATATTTAAATTTATTTCTTTTTTTTTAAGGATATAAGATTATAATCGCGGTATCGAAATCTAAAAAATCCTTATCACATCTGATATTTAGTATGATTATTTCTAATACGATTTGTAGATTGCTTTAATAAAAAAGGACATTCGTCAGTTGTCAAGTCATTCGCGGATTATACGCAACTTTTTTTTTCTATCTCAAGAAAAGTGAAATGAAATGTAACGAAAATGAAAAAAAGAAATGCCAGTTGTAGAGCGTTCCATAAGTCTGACTGTCGTGTATTTTTTTTTACTCGATATAATAATCATAGAAACGAAGAGGACAAGCGTGCGAATCGGAAATGTTTTACAAAATAGCGAGCGCGTTAAAGCTTTTGGACAAGATGCGGGTAGGCGAAGTATACTTCCCGCGACCTTGAATTGAAGAAGTATTTTCATCATTGACTTACCATAGCGCAGAGGCCTTCGATCGATGTACGCTTTCACAATCTCCGCTCAAAATTCAAACGCGATCGCGATGGCCAAATTAAATTCAAAGGTGAGGCTAAATAGCGGGGCGGTAACTACGATTTCCATTCAAATCTTTTGTTTTGTTTACCACGCCGGTTAACGATCGTGCATCCTCCGTTATGTTACCAGGTGTATCGAGGTAAACTTGGTATGTCGAATGGGAGGCAGCAAATTCGAGCTCGACGTTAAAACCGGTATCGGTTTAGCTAAAACACGTTACTCGCTGAATACAACTACTTACGCTTATTGCGCTGCATCAAATTTAGCTTCTACGTCGCATCGTATCTTTGGTAGACGATCGGACGAGCAGGTTTCCCACACTATTGTGTTGGCATCTAAATAATCGCGGATCTTAGGAACCCATAAATGGAGCGTCGCTTCGTAATTTTAAAACGCTTTTGAATGCTCGAACGTGATACACCTTGAAGTAACGACTATCAGATCACAATATGAATTTGACATTTCGAAAATGTAAATATACCTGAATGTTTAACTAAAATCATTTAGTCGGTAAAATCCACAATTATTTAACGGCCAATCCAATACTAATTACACAGAATTGATTTGCTGTCCCTTAAACTTTTGCCTTATAACAATGAGTCTCGTGTTTTATTGCAATCCATATTTGTGTCGATATACGTATTAAATTACCTCTAAATTAAAAAAAAATGCGAGCATGGATGGTCAATGAGTATTGAAGTATTTCTGTAATTCAGTAAAAACCTGTAAATAATCGATGTTACAATTATGGCTAGGCACTAGAATCTAATTCGCGTTGCTTTGACAAATATCATAAGGCAAAGGGTTATGGCGGATGGATCAATTTTATCGTCGAAAGGCGTAGGTGTAAGGTGACAAGCGAAACGGTTCTAGGAGTATTGTTGCATATCGTAGTCGCTAATGAAAGACAAAGAGCGGTTTCTGCGAATCCGGGAGTGACTGTGATACGGCTTAATGCCCGACGATTGTTAGAACTACCGATGTGTCATGATGGGTCTATGCTATCGCACGCTTTAACAATGGACAAACTTTTTCCCGATGTCGATAAACTGCACGTGGCGAAGGACTTCGCGCGTTACTGCAAGATTTAATATAAAAATGTTTAAGTAATAACCTACGATCTGCTTGTTTAGAATCAAAATCGCCAATCCTGTTCGTTGCAGATAGACGATAAAAGACGGTCCATGAATCGTGTTAATCTTCTATAAATCCGCGTGACTCGGGTCATGTATCGATATGTTGATATTTTATTGGTACGATTAAATTTTTTGCCCCAATTTAGCGTATACTGTTTTCTTTCTTTATTTTTAAGTCGATTTACTGCGTACCGATATCCGAAATGTATTGGAAATCAGATACAAGAGTGTCTTTTATAAGCATTTATAGACACAAATATAGTTACAAACCGCATTCTTTATAGTAAAATAATAGAAAAATATGAATTCAGAGCTTGATAATTGTTAGTTTCGCATTATTGTAATTTTCCTATAATGATACAAAAATGCAAGTTGCAGGAGATTAATTTATAAGAATCGTTTATGCAGAGCCTTAAAATTAATGCTCATTTCTATTTGAGCATATTCTACGCAAATATCTTGAACGATTTTTGAATTTTCCTCGCAGGATCCTTATATGAAAATCGTGACATTCACGATACCGTTATTGTAGTTATAACCGTTCCTTTTCACGTAAGTCGACCGAATCGTCGGAAGATACGTTGGAATTCACCGATGCGATTACGATTGCATGTTTTCCCTTCTCTCTCCCTCTCGTTATCTTAATACACGCCACTCCTACCCCTCCCCTCTCTCATGCAACGCGCGAGTACGTTTCGACTCTACTTACCTACTTAACGAACGGCACGCCGTTTTTTTACATCCTTCCCGATCCAAATGGAATTTCCACATCCTGATTTTTTTCCATCATCACCGCCGTTGCAGATGTCCGGCTGCTCCATTTGCGAGCCCTCAATCGTTTGCAACTGTTTTAGCCTCGTGGATAAGCGAGTTAAACAACTGGGCTAATGTTAATTTCTCTTTGCAGGACGAGGAGGAAGAAATCAAATTAGAAATAAATGTACTGAAGAGGGTGAGTTGATGCATTTAGTCGATATATATCAGGTGTGCCAACTTTGCTCCCTTCGTTTTTTCCCCCGAAATTCGTGCAGCTATAGGAAAATGGCAGAAGCAAAGTTACACGCCTAATATATCTATACGTGTCCGTGCGTGTTTCTATTTTGTACTGATCACCTTTTGTATCCGTTCTACAGTATTCGAATCATAGAAATATCGCGACGTATTATGGTGCTTTCGTGAAGAAGTCATCGCCGGGTAAGGACGACCAACTATGGCTGGTTATGGAGTACTGCGGAGCTGGCTCCGTGACGGACCTCGTCAAGTCGACGAAGGGACAGAGCTTGAAGGAAGAGTGGATAGCTTACATATCCCGGGAGATATTGAGGGGTCTTAGTTATCTTCACAGTAACAAAGTCATCCACAGGGATATAAAGGGGCAGAACGTCTTGCTGACTGACAACGCGGAAGTCAAGCTTGGTACGTCGATATATCTCGCATTCGCGTTTCTACGAGAGCGTTTGCTTTGTGCGCACTGGATATAACGTGATTTTCACATTATCCTTCTACTTTCCAGTCGACTTTGGCGTCAGTGCACAGTTGGACAGGACAATAGGTAGAAGGAATACTTTTATCGGTACTCCATACTGGATGGCCCCCGAGGTGATTGCTTGCGATGAGAATCCAGATGCAACCTACGACAATAGAAGCGATCTTTGGTCTCTCGGAATTACCGCCTTAGAGATGGCCGAATCGCAACCGCCGCTCTGCGATCTTCACCCCATGAGGGTACGTGTTAAAGCCAGCGATTTGAACAGAACATTCGAATCGTCTGGGTATATAGAAGTTGCTTAGATACGTAAGGCAGTAGAGGGGCTGGAATATACGAAATGGTCGAGCGTCTTGACACCATTCGAGGGTAGGTTGCTATGTTATGGCGACCGCGCATTTCAACCCCAACATTTCTCGCATCGAGATTCTAAACTATAGAGTGAGATTCTCAAATATACACGAGAGTCGGGCGTGTGTGCGATAAAGTCGCACAGGGCAATCAAAGTACATATTATCGTTCGCGCGGTGCTCGTAACAGGAAACAAAAAAATTGATCGAAAGAGAATAAGGGAATCAGAAGTTATATCGTGCTCGATCAGAGTGTCCGATCAGTGCAAAATTTGATCATAGTGATTATCGAGAATAAGGAAACGAATCTTCCTTTACAGTTTCTACGAATATGTTTAATATTACAGGCCCTTTTCTTGATACCGCGTAATCCACCGCCGAGGCTGAAATCGAAAAAGTGGGCGAAGAAGTTTCATGGCTTTATCGAGACGGTACTAGTGAAGGATTATCATCAGAGGCCATATACGGAACAGCTTCTGAAACACCCTTTCATCCGGGACCAACCGACCGAGCGACAGGTCAGGATACAACTTAAGGATCACATCGACCGCTGTAAAAAGCGCAAACAAGAAAAAGGTAGGAAACGTTCGAAGTGTTTTTAAAAGTGTAATTTTAGCTTTTAACACTAAAACTATCGATTTGCTACCGATAACTTCGGGAGAAAGTACCCTTGAGATTTACCATGATTGTACTGTAGCGTGTAGATCTTTAACGCTTTACGGTCTTACAACAATTTGTCAATATCCTCGACACGAACCAAATAACTTCTAGCCCATTTGTCGCATCTTCACTTATCAAGAAAACTTTTTCAATAAGTTTGATTCATCATTCGGTTTATACTTTCAAGCATATCTTTCATATAAACCGCAATCCGCACTCGTTATCGTCGGAGAAATAAGATAGTTTGGATCGCAAAGGATTAAAGATACACGTGTCCCACAAGAGGCTGCCAATTTTAGCGCTACTATGGTTTACGATTCTCATCCTCGATTTTTTGTTCTATCGCAGAAAGGGACGATTATCGATACAGCGGTAGCGAAAACGAGGAGGACGAACCGGCATTGGCTGGCGAGCCATCGTCGATCGTTCAGGCGCCGGGCGGCGATACGTTGCGCCGGAACTTTCAGCAAATTCAGGAAGGTAGGACGTTAACTCAGGATATACCTCCTCAAGCACCTGCCGCTAAAGAAAAACCGAGCGGCAGATCGCAAAGAGAAGTACCCGAGCCCGGACCACCAGCGCGCCCGGCGATTCCTCATAGATTGATCGGTGTGTTAACATATCGTATCATCGAGTAGTTGCTTAACCCTTTCAATGCTGCTCGCAGAAGTTTTGGTAGACGCTACAGATATTTATCGAGTGCCTGAAAACACACGTACATGGATTCTTAGTATCTCACGTTCGTCCTCACCGAAACAAATCTCGATTCGTTTCGATCGAACGAATAAACACGTTATTTTACGTATACAGTATGATCCGAGGAGTAGTCTGAGCGGATGGTGCGATTCGTAGAGCGTCTTGAAATGATTTTTAGTATTATTCGGTAAGAATACTTCACATTCCCTAACCCGTGACACGCAGTCAATTAACATATGTTTACTAAAAAAGAATATATAGGAATATATACCTCGTGCATTATATGAGCGAATTACGAATCAAAGCTTTTTCCTATTATACATTCCGGGTATCTAGAGAATGATAGAACGAGGGCAAAATGTACATTGCGTTGATACTGAAACATTCATCCGAAAAGATTGGTATTGAAAGGGTTAAATAAGTTGCAGTGGGTGTTGTTCATTCGATGAGGAACGGTTAGAATCGTGCGACTCGTTACGATAGCCTTATTCTTTGTTGATACGCAGTAGTGCCAGACCCACAGCCACCGTCCCGACCTTTGCCTCCGACACCGCGAGACGATCCGCGCCAGCCGCACAAGGTTTCCACGCCGCCCTCTAATCATCAGCCACCCTCCGCCGGTGGCGGCGGAGGCAGCGGTGGTTCGGGTGGCCAAGCCGCTGCTCAAAGGAACAGTCATGTATTCAAGCCTATGGTAAGTTTCCCCGGCTGCCTTCGTCTTTCGAGCGCATTCCTCCAGTTCTCTCTCTCTCTCTCTCTCTCTCTCTCTCTCTCTCTCTCTCTCTCTCTCTCTCTCTCTCCTTTTCTCGCCTCACTCTCTTTCTCTCTCTCTCTCTCTCTCTCTCTCTCTCTCTCTCCCCCGAATCCCCGGGTACACCAGTGATATATATTAATATTAATATAAGTAGCTGAGAAGGCATATTAGATAATGAGACTGGTAGAAAGGCACACGCTGTCTACTATCTTTTCTATCCAATTTTTGCTACTACATTGGCCCTATCCAACCCTCAGTGTATTCTCTCTGTACGGCGCATAGTCTCTCTGTATCCTCCTCTACTTCTATACCATAAAGTATATTATGTATTCTTACTATGTCGACTGCACGCGAAGTTTCCTTTCTACTTTGCTATTACATTATTGGCGTGCACGCTCTCACAGACGCAGTAAACACGATACACGCACACGGACACGATGGCGCCTTGCACACGAATTTGGAATGTACTTGGTTTTTGTTTTTTTTCCATGTTCACACGTACCGTAGCTGCCGCCGAGGAGGCCAGAGGTAAGATAACACGCACACTTATTCTTCTCTTTACATGTTTACATTGTCAATGTTGCCTTCATACATGTATCCACATACCGGGTGTTCGAATAAAGCCGTTCGATGGTTATATGGTATTTGGAATAAAGCGTATATCGAGAGGAGTAGCCTTGGTAAACGTGAATCGAACGATTCGACCGTTTCTGATATATCAATCTTTTTGTACGTCAGTATCATGATTGACTCGTAACCTGCTTTTCGATATTTATAAAAGGTGATTCGCATGCCCTCCCATTCATTTCCATATTCGCTCGGCTTTTTATTTACAGAGCCACAAATTCTGCGAGCACTTCCATCAGCACGAGCGTACCTAAAATGCACACGTGCAATTTATTCATTAGAGTAATACGCTGATGTTTACAGCGCGATACTCCGTAACCGTGTAATACTAAATAAAACGGAAACACGTATGGAAATTGCACGAGGGCGTTCGAAATACGGTTTATAAATGCTAGGGTAAAAATCGCACGCTATGATTGAAGCGGTAAACCAGTCACGATACTATTGTACAAAAATATTTATATCTAAAAAACGGTTGACCTTTCGATCTATATTTACTGAGGCTCGCTCAGTACGGTATGACCTATATATCGTATAAATATCGAATGGTTTTTTTTTTAAACCCTATATACAGATAATTTATATCGACGGTCGGTGACAAATAGGTCCTTGGATGACCGTAAAAAATAACGCGACTTATCTCCAATACACGGATCGATGATTAAATTGTCTGTATAGAAGATAACCACCTCTAACCGCCTTTTCAACGTTCTATTGCTTGAGCACAGCATTGTACTATTTTACGCTTCACTCCAATCATCCGAGTGGATTTCTTTCACTGGTAGAACTGTACAATGTCTAGATTCGCATACACAACACGTTTGTTGGTGTTTCGAGAGAAAACGGATATCTTGCGTGTCAGGAAACTGACCACGCATCGCATCGCTCCTTTGCTCACTTTTTATTCTTTTTTTTCCTCCAATTATTACGTCTTATCGCCATAATGGCTTTAATGCCGTTGTGAATCAAGAAATCGTTACTCAATCCAAACCGCATATTGTCGTGTATGCATTGCATAACATCCTTTAATAGCTACGCTGATTTAACAACAGAAAAGCAATTTGATCGAAAAACTGCAAAAAAAAATGAAACAGAATTTCATTGACGTATATAATAATATATTCACAATTTTTATTTCCCTTGTTCGAGTGCCTTTGCGAAAATCCTGTTCAAATATCGCTCGATCGCGCTGTCTTTCCGCTTCTAAACAATACGTATTATCTCGTTCATCGTAATTTGGCTTATGGTAATAAAACTTCCGGTTTAGTTAAACCTCGACGAGCGGTAACACGAAAGACGCGCCTGGGCGAAATCCAAGCTTACATTACGCGGCTTGAAAAACTAGACTTTGTAGGTACTCAAACAAGTTTATCGGCAGCCTCCATATTCGTTTGCCAACAAGTCTCCCGTACAATTATTCCCAAGAACTCTCTCGCAAACGCGGCATACAGCGCATTCGAATCTTCACGATTAAACGATCGAGGCGTGGTCATTTCCTCGCTCGTCTCGCGATTCTAATTGGAGTGTCAGCAGGCTTGCTTAAGCTCGATACTTCCGCCACTCTTTCCGCCTTTCCGCCTTGTCTGGCTTCTCCGGTGGTGGCTTCCAGCAAATTCTCAGAGGTGTCTCGGAACAGTGACTAACGGGGTTGTGCGTGTGTGCGTGTGGGTGGTAGGACTTGGACATGCTGGCCGCTCAACTCAACGAGCTTGGTGTGTCACAGGGCCCCGAGGCCCCGCCAAGGCCGAACAGGCAGCATAAGGGCCCTGCCGCATCCTCGACGTCGAATTCGGTCCAGCCAGCGAGTGGTAACGATCAGAACAACAAACAGATGCCGCAATCGTCCAGTATTCTCGATCAAGTAAGCGTCACGACCGCGCGCGGCTACGATCGTGTTCACGGCGCAAAATCACGGACGACCCTGAACTTTCTCACATTGTCCCTCCGCTCGGCTGTCAATTCGGATGGTCTCGCTACTCGGGGACACCGTTCTTCACTCTCGTTTATGATTTCTTCTCCTTGTGGTTTGACATTTTAAATCCGCCTAACGATCTTGTTTTGTAATGCAATCGAAGCAGTAATTAAGTACGATGAGTTGCAGGATAACCGTGGAAGAAGCGAGTGCGGTTATAATTACATCGCATCTGGCTGGATCTTGGATCGTATCAATTTTGCCAATATAATAATACAAAGTTTTGGATGAAAGGATGGAAGTAAAATTAAAAAGGACATATTATTGAGTTGATCGTCTATATATCAAATTTGATTACAAGGTGGTTTCATGGTGTAAATTTGCATGCGACTTAAAAAAGCATTATCAGAGCATACCTCGATACTTCAGATTTAGTTGTACAACGAGACGTATACGTCACCTATGGTAAAAAATCAAATCGATCAACGGAGCATCGTTATATCGGTATGCGACTTCAAAATCACATCGGGGTATAGAGGATTAAGAACTATCGAGCTGCAAACTTCCCTCAAATGTGTCGCATTGTGCGCACATTGTGTGCGCACCTTTGACTGGCTTAGGTGAAGGTAGCATAGGCGTGGGACCAGCGGAGGGACAATGTGGAGGAAGCTCCGAAAGGACAATGTGGGAACTATTACTGTACATAGCCCTGTACTCTACTCGTTACCTCCTCCCCTTCCCAATACTTTTCCCCCCCTCTTTTTGATCTCGTCTTTGTGCATACTCCGTTATGCAAGGTGTTTGATTGCGTCTTGCACTTAAACCTAGGTAGAGTATAAAGTACGAGTGTCGCGCCGGTATCGGAGTACAATGTCTCTCAGACAGAAACGTCTCTCGTCTTTCATTCTAGGCACTGTCGATCGAGAGCGACAGCGACGATGATCTGGAGGATACTGGAGGCAACAACGTCAGGAACGACGGCACCCTGCTCGCCAGTGATCCACCTAAGCCTCTGTAAGTGGAACAGCTTTAACCAGGAACGATAATAGAGAGATCACGCTATTAATTGAACCACGCATAACTTCATAATGGGAGTAGAGAGTCAGTAAATACCTTCTCATCGATGTCGAATAAACTCGATCATCGAATGCATTAGCGATATGAAATTTGGAGGGTTGCATCGAAAATCCCATTGAACGTTAAGAAAGTGTTTAACACTAAGGCATTAATTCATTAACGCTTAAATCAGGCGCCGCAGTTAGATCGCTGCGGCACATTCGTCGTAATCGTCGATTAATCTTACTAATCTCATTTCGTTTCATCTTCCATCACGTCCATCCTACGCTTCGACATTTCGCTTGACATGGTCGTCCCCGTCGCATCGTCACGCAACGAACCGCAACGCATCCCGCGTCCTTCATGTGCCGTCACGTCGTTCTGCGTCTCTATTTCCGCTGCTGCAGCCCCGAATTTTCTCCTTTCAGACCGTCGTCGGACTCCTCGTCGTCCTCTTCGCACAATGCCCAGAACTCGCACCACGAAGGTAAGCCGAAAGGTAGGACATCAAAGAGAAGTTTATTACATATTTTTATTCGTTGCATGCTGTATCATTATTGACCCTTCTTGATTCAATTAGTTTAGCGCAACCGTTGATCGACAATTGTAGCTTATCTAAAATAATCCATGCGATCTAAAAGTAATTTAATTTTGATGATAATGGAGAGTGCTGGATATGAGCGGTGCTTGACACTTGAAGCGATAAGGGTTAACCCTTTCCACTCGAATTTCAGCGTTGGCACGAGAATCCGGTAACTCGTAATTATACGATTCTCGTGAATGGATAGAAATTATAGAGGGTGATTCAAAAGTCGCAAAAGGGTTTGCACCAATGGCAATTCAAAAAATATTTGCTTTATGCATTTTTAAAATAATTATAGAAATAATAATATAAAACTTGTAGAGATTATTTTTAAACCTTTTCCAGTTAAATTTATTACATTGTTTATTTATTACATTGTTATCCGAGCTGTATTAAATTGGGTACCGACCAAGAGTCATCTTCCGAGTGCAAAGGGTTAATTATGGAACTATAAGGACGTTTAAGGCATTGTCAATAATATTTAGAAGTAACATTATTAAAGTACTCGATCGATCGAATCGACGTTTTTCAGCGACTTGCAATGATTCGAATATAATTCTCAGTATCCGAATGCATTGAGTCGATCAGTTCGTCGAATCAATAAAAAAATACAATGATGTAGAACCGTGTGCAAAGTGTCGCGATAAAATAAGATCGCTCGGACAAAGTTGACTTTATCCAATTTGCATAGGAGGAGCTCCGAATCGACCGCTTCCACCGACTCCCGATGAAGAAGAGTCAGGAGATCGTACCCTAGTCATGAAACGAGTAAGTATTCCACTTAAACGCGCGATGCAAGTTAAGAATTATCTATGTAGCTGTTTATCTATATTCGTGATATGTCCAATTTATCAACACGTGCCAATAACGTTATAAATTGGTATATCAATGTGCCGATTGTATGTGACCTATATACTTGTATTGTTTAATCACGTTTTAGTAGATTGCGCAAACCAGTCGGCGTATTTTCCTTCCCTTTCTCATTCGACCGGATCTGTAACCGTCGGTATATCGATGCTTAACAATCGACCATTAATCCGCTTGATAACTGGTCCGCTTTAAGAGCCGCCTTGGAGATCGTGCCTAATTTGTCGTGGGCTAACGAAAGGAGGGAAACACGAACGATTGTCTTGCATATTCGTTTTTTTTTGTATCTACTCGTACGTTGACTGATATCCGGAACTAATACAATGGTATTCGTCCGCCCCTCCAATTGTTCGTTTTACGTACTCGTCGTGATTGGACTTTGTACATTCGAAGCAAGCACTGCCTTGTGTCTGTACTTTTGCCGCTGTCGTACGGTACACCCCCTGCACATTCACATACAAGCGATGAATACGTTCTCATCTAAGCGAACTATGTTGTTACGGTGGTGATATCTCCTCGACGCACCTCTGATACCGTAACCTCACTTCACGAACCATTTTACCACCGCACGATCCACGGATCGTATCCGTGGTGCCGACCTGTCGGCGTATTAAACACGCAGAAAGGGTATTCATTGTTTTTCGCATTCAGACTTCTGGCCAGAATAAAGGACGATCTCTCTTCACTCCTTGCGAGGAAGTCTGACGCGGAGAACACTGATATCTTTGAAATATCAAGGAATGTACATCGATGCTGGCTTTTATTTCACTTACTTTCGGTGTCTCGAGTCGTTAAGAGATATCTGCGTGGTGCCTCAACGAATTCTCTATTTTCCTTGACGCTTAATAATAACGTATCCTGTACACGTGTATGTATGATATTAATATAGGATAATATAGGAGAAAGGTAAATTCGAAGTGCGTCTCAGCGCCGATCGTCCCGTCCGCCATGGCTCTCACCACCGTAGCAACGAGGGTTCGCGCCCCACCCATTATATCATTACATTCCATCGCAATCACACGGCATCTCACGTTGTGTATTACCGCACGCATTTCTTTTTCTTGTTTTTTTTTCTCTGTCACCGTACCATTCCCCTGTCATCGTCGTGCGCGCACTCTAGAAACTTAGTCAGATGTCAGACGATCGTGGTACGGCGAGCGGCAACCGGCGCTCGGAGGTAGACGAGCAGCTCCTCCTGAAGGAGTGGGACTTTACCCGCTTCTTTCAGGGTTTTAACGAAAGGTTGGATAAAATGAAACAGGAGCACCAGCAACAAGAGGCGGCCGGCACGAGCAAGTCGGGTAGCGAGGACCGATCTTCCTCGTCTAGCGAGAGAACCTTGAAGAGGCAGGAGCAGTTAGCCCGCAGGAAACAACACGACCAGCAGCACCACCACCAGCACCACCAGCAGCAGAATCAAAAACAGCAGCAGCAACAGCAGCAGCAGCAGCAGCAGCCAAAGCCGGTGCACCGGCGGCAAGAGAGCGACTCGAAGCTTGGAAATGCCTCTAGCGCTTTCGCGCGCGCCTTCAGGCGCGAGAATTCCGACTTCTTTCCCTCCGCACGGCACTCGGCTTATCTGCAGAAGTCAGACTCCTCGAGGTCGAGCATATTCGCCAGCGGCAACCGCCGTGGAAGCGAGATAAGCGTGGCCGGCATTGTCGGTAAGAAGGGGAACGGCATTAGCTCCGGGGAGCCGGTGCTGACGGACTTCTCCTTCGGGCGCGACGGGCCGCAGAGGCCCAGAAGGGAAAAGACCGAGAGCGAGATCGTCTTTGGTAGTAGACACGAGGCTAGGAGGTTCGACTTTGGCCGCGATAAAGATGATACCACGAGGAGGCGCAGTTGTAGGCCATCCGATGCGGCATCAGCCGCGCTCGACGAAGCGGGAACTATTAAATCTACGGCCAGTACGACGGCTAGCGAGTACAGCCCCATTGTCACCCAGGTCAGTCCCCCCTGCGAGCCCTGCCTGTGTGCTTGCCTGAGGAAACCCCCCCGTACACGACCACCCCTAACCACCTTTGTCTCTTCCTCCTGCCTGGACCTTTGTCAGACCTCGAGAATTTACTCCACCTCGTATCCTAGAAGTGTCTGCCGATCGGCTCTCGCCTGCCTTTCCAAACCACTTCTTCTGGAGTGTCTTTTCTAATGGTTGTGCACCTACGGATGTACTTTGGTGAGGTTTTTTTTTTCATCGGCTCTGAACGTTGATCGATTTGTACGATCGTCGTTGTATTGGGTGGTCGATGGGTTAGAGGGTTGTTTGAGTATGATGTCGAAGTTTGGAAAGGCAAGGATGAACACGTCGGTAGACGATTATCTATCATTTGAAGACCATATCGATGCCAATCTCCAACATCCTACGGCATATAACAATCACATAGAAGGCTAGTCAGCTACGCTCGAGTTTTAGGCGCATTTCCCTTTCTCCTATGTCGTCGTTATTTTTGTCACAGTTATACCGGTTACAAGTAGCAACGATACATAATTACTAGTGCTACCAGTACTACTCTACTACCAGTATTACCACTATCATCTCTTCTACTATCTTATTAGACTTTTTCTCATTCATACTAAGATCTACCGTACCTTTTGATGAGCAACGTTAGAATATTGCCGATACACTCCTTGATACTACTGTCACTGGTCTCTGCCACTGTTAACACGTCTTATTATCGGTGCTGAGGGAAAGGAAGACTCTTTACTGATATCGACCTTCCTTTTATCCACGTTATCCTTTACACGAATAAGAGATCCCCAAGCTCGCGCCTCGATATTATACGAAGAAAATACTTTTTTGTTCACGAACTGCTATACACGAATTTATTCGCGCGCTGCTTTACCTCTCGTCTCTGGTCTACAAAATTTGATTCGAGTCCCCGGGATGTTTCTCCTTCGATGTTCGTACCGATCGAAGCGTACCAACGAAATATCGAGCGTCACTCGGCCGATCGAGCGTCCTATTTATCCATCCTGATCCCCAACCCCTGTACACGATCCTCGTCACCCCCCTTATTTTCGAGCGGTGCATTTCGACTATGCAGACATCGTCGAGCGTTGCCCCCTACGACAACGGTAATTTCGAATCTGGGCCTGAAAGGAGGATTAACCGCATGGGATTTCTTTGGGGATATCCATCTTGTTCCTTCGTCAGACCATCGGAGATAGAGAGGGAGAGAGAGAGAGAGGGAGAGAGGGAGAGACTGCTAAAACGTGTTGCTACCATCGTCGGGACAAAACGTCGCGGGACACGGGGAAAAAAAAATATATGAGCGGCTAAATATTTGTGAAAGTGCATCCCAAAGGCATTTCTTGCCGTCACGTCGACGTCATGGATTCTTACGCAGCAGGTTCGGTAGAGAGGGATGATTATTATTCGTTTTTATCATCGTCGAAATTATTGTAACGATCCGATTGTTGGGTAGAAAGTTTCGTCGGTAAGGAAGATCGCTTTGTTAGATTGTCGCGATATCAGGTTTGAGGTAGTAAAGTGTTTCTGCGTAGGAGACTTCGTGACGTCGATGCGGCTTGTGTTGACAAAGTATTCATCGGGATATCGAATCCTGTACTAACACTGATCTTGAGCTTCGAACACGCTTTTATTACCACCAAGCGCTTATTCTGGTATATGGATCGGCTGTGCGTTAACTTAACAATCGTCCGCTGGATCCTTTCTGCGATATTAACAATTTAGAAATCGATCACGGGGGACGTTGATTTTCGTCGATCGGTGGATAAACATGGATGTGTACGGGTATCCAAACGGATGACATGGACTTACGTTTCTCTGGCTATTCGAAGCACGATTCGATCGCGGCTCCAAGGTGATCGTCTCTATGCCGTAGTTTCTGCGCTTTACACCGGGGAAATATTAATTCTCTTGTAATTCGATGTTCGTTGACTTGACAGTAACACGTACTAACCAACCGCCATTCTCTCTGTGATCTTTCCACCGATTATCCCGAATTACCTCTCCACTTTGAGGCGGCCAACACTCTTTCTTCGTGTGACCCTTCAATGTACGAGATATTAACACAGGCACGATTCATAAGAGAACGTCGTTCGATAGATTCCTCAAGATCCTTCGAGAGCAAAGCCTCTCAGGGGCCCTTAATCTCGAGTGACCGCATCCTTGTGCCCCTCGAGAAACGAGGGAGAGGGCGAGCGAGAGAGAAGGGCTGAAACCGAGTACCCGCCAAAGCTGTGAAACTGTATGCGTGTGTTTTGTGCTAACAATTTATCTAATACCACCTGCCTGAAAAAAAAACACGTGCATGGCCGCGACAGAGGAACATCTACGGAGAGAACACGATGCATATAAAGTATCTACGGAGAGATGTGTAATTGAGAAGAAGAGGAGGAGGAGGAGGAGGAGGACGACTCGTGTGTTCAAGAAACGCCCCGATTACGGCCGTAATCGTGAGAAAGAGATAAATGGTCGATAAATCGGCGATGATGACGATGATGATGATGATGATGATGGACCCTTTACGAAACGGCGTACGAAGCTGTGATTATGATCGTGACCACCGTGTTGCATGACGCTTGTAACATAGGTTGATGAATTGATTTCAGTGCCTCGAATTTATGTGTTCTCTGTTTTTCTGTTTTTTTTTTTAACTTTTTTTTGTTTCCTAGAGGTACCGCTGCTGCCTTGTGTCTCAATGTCGCAGCATGTGCCCAAGGCATGCTTTTGTTAATGTGCTCTTCGTTAATGTGCTCTTCCAGCATGATGCGTACGACGAATTTGTGTTTTCACCCCTAGTTTTAGGCCAGAGGATCGATGTGCGTTGGATAAACATAGAGTCGCTGTTGTCGTTCTTGCTTTGCGTTCGAAAGGACATATCGATGTACGGATATTGAGAGAGGCGCTATCTTTATCTACGCTCATTTATCTTGATAAGCAATTGAAGGGTCGGATGTAACTGCGCGCACGATTGTTTCTCCCTGCTTCGAATTTAGGTGTGCGATTAACGAGTTATGTTTCCCCGACTCGAAAGGGATGGAAAGTATTTTATTTGACCTTTGCACTGTCGTAATTTGGTTTGAAGCGTAGATATCTTTCTGGTGAACATCGAATATAGGCATCAGAATGATGTCGAGCGATGCATATTACGCTTGCTACGATTTCGATATTCATCGCCGCCGACAATAAGCGGTTAAACGTACGATGTTGCATCCTGTCCTTCGATTATCCATTGTTTTTTTTTTTTAGCATAAGGCGCGTTTGCTCTTATTTAACGAGCTATGTTACGTTATTACTTTTTATTAGCCTATCGTTTTTGAGTGTGCGCGTGTGTGCGTGTCTTTACTTCGCATTTTCAATCTCGCCAAAGTAATGGCTGTATTTATGTCGTTAGATATACCACTCGTCGGCTTCGTACTGCGTGCGGTTACGTTGATACAAATATGCGGTGATTTTCCAGTTAACATTTAGCATTGGACGCGAGGTTCGAAGCCATTCTCGCCATCTTCATATAAATGCGGCCATTATGCACTTATGTGTTTGCTTAAATCAATGTCTCATTACGTTGGAGCGACAGATTTGATGTTTCGCCGTATTGCACGCTTTGCTGCTACCTTCGCGAAAGTGTATGTCGAGCCCCTAAGTGGCCGGTTACTTGCTTTCGTTGTCTGATCGTGAAGTATGCGGTATATCGACATCGAGACCGTAGACACTTAAGAGAAGATCGTTCGATGCGCATCGCTAATTAGTCCACTTTGCATGAGCTCGTCTCGTATTAGAATCTGCACTGTGTTTTGTACTGAGAAAGTAGGTCGTATCTTTTGTCGTGCGTTGATAAGCAGCGGAACTAATATTCATTTCTTTCTAGGCATATCGTTAAACTAGGTTCGTCACACGTTAGTTAGGTCATCTTATCGATCTTTCGTTTCGCAATCATTTCATTCTACCACCTCTCTTGCTTTTTACCCCCCGCTCTGTGCAGCGCCCTCGATTTATACGTTTCCGCAATGTTTTTTTTTTCGTTCTCGCTTGCCACCGAGCTTCACCTTCCTGTTTCTCACGTCTCCTTATTTACCACTTTACTACTCCCCCTTCTTGTTCTTTGACCTCTCTACGTCCGTTTCGAACTTTAAACTTTCCACATCTCTTACGATATCCCCACTTTGTTTTTCGTTTCTCTCGAATCTGATTTCGCCGCTACGGTATCAGGATCTAGATTTACGAGCCAGGCTAGAGCTTTCTGGGTAAAACGCGCTCGTCTTTCGAATTTTCGCCGAGTATAATCATTTTCGATCGTGGATCTCTATTGTGCGAAATTCAGTTCCGTTTGCACGATCCCTGAGAAAGTTCGTTCGACGTCGACATCGTATCGTGCAAAAGAATTCGGATAGTATCTTGGTTAAATTCTTGGATCGATATCTCGATCGAATTTTAATGTCTCTTGATACCTCGACTAATCCAAGAGATCGGTGTCTCGGCGATACTCGCAGCTCATTGTCGCGCATCGGAAGTATTTTGTCGCTGGAAAAAGAGTGGACCGAGGGAAGGAACTTGTGCGGTTCGACAGATCCGTAGAATTTTTGCCGAGGCTGGAAAATTAACCCTTTCTCGCTCAGTGTCGCATATATTTACGAAGCGATTCGAGAAGATCGACTCAAATTTTGTTTCTCCTAACCTATTTGCATCCAGTCTCTATTCAAGATTCTCTGCGCAGACATCGGTATTTCGATCACTGCGCATGGTCGATCCTTTTTGTTGGATCTGAACATTATTTTTACCAGATGTTTTATGATTATTTGACCGGCTCCTTACGAGATCAGCCTTCTGTTGGGTTTCCCATAGAGTAATAAAACATCTGGTGAACACTCGCTCAGGCATTTCCTTACCGTTATTGCCCAATGCAGTAACGCGGAATACTTAGTGCTCGGTGATCTTCGTACGCAGAATATTCCGCTTAAGGATGCAAATGGGATAAAGAATAAGAAATCATACCACTTAACCTCAATCATCGATCCACTCCAAGAACACTTTCACACGGTATAGATAAACTATTGACGTTGCTAAATCACGAAACACGAGTCTGCTATTCGCGAAAGGGTTGAAAAGATTCCAGCCAAGGCAGAAACTGAGAGAAGCAGAGATCGAAGGATAAAATTCAGGTCCTGATAACCTCGCGACGGCTCTCCTAGCTCTATCGATCGTTCTCTCGACGTTGTCGTCGCCTCCTCGAGGAATTTGAGTGACAAAATCGGGGCTGCCTTGCAGAATCGAGAAGGCGGGGACCGACCAAGGGGCGGAGGCGGTGCTGGCGATTTCCAGAGGTCAGACTCGTCCCCAGGATCGAGGCCGAGCTCCGTCCTGCCGGATCTCCTGACCTCGTCCCCGGGCCAACGGCAGGACAAGTCCACCAGCGAGGAGGTCAGACACATCTGCTCCTTATCTATCTTTCCCTCTCGCACCCTCTCGTACGTTTGCGCCCGCCAGCGCACGCTTCGATCGTGTTCCGTGGATTACGAGGTGTGGCTTCAAAGAAGGGCCGCGCGCTTTTCCCCGATTAACCCTCTATGCCGAATTGTATCTGCAAATTATACGACTTGCCAGGCATTTACTTCGATATTATTTAGGTCGATGGTGCTGCCAACCGTCGTTGATATTGTTACTGGGTATTTCAGAGACATAGTGTTATTAACACTATTCCTACCAGCCGTTTTCCAGACACGTTTAAGTGCACTAAATGTATCCTTAAAGAAAAAGAGGACGAAGGAAAAGTGTCGACAGATTAATTTATCGATTCGTAGGCTGCAAGAAAATTATGAAAAATGTCAGAAGTGACTACGTCTTAAAGCTCTACAGTTTTTCAAAGAAAGCACTGACCGGTCATTGGAATGGTGGTAGGAATAGTGTTAAGACGTGTACGCCACTTTGTGAAATAGTAAAATTATAAAATGTCGATATATGAGCGTGTGATCTGAAAGTTACACGAGAACATAGAGGGTTAAATTACGCTTATCCTGGGTCCGATCGATGTTTTGAACGAGTTCGTTGATTCTTCTTCCTTTTCGTTATGCTCGATCGACGATTACGTTTTTTCTTCATCGTGGTTATATGAGAAAATTTCGTAGGATAAATTAAATGAATGTACATTCGCGAGTTTATTTCTTGGGTTTCGTTTAGATTTGACCTTGAGTGAAGAAATGTTTTTTGTTAACTCATTTATAGTTTGAAAATACTTTGCCCGAAAGTTGGGCAATTTCTCAAACATTGACCAACCGGTGCGGTTGTTTTGTTGTCAGAAATTGGAACGTGCTATTGAGCGGCTGGTAATCGTAACGTGCGGATTATTCCGCTTGTGGATGCAATTGGGTTAGTACTGCATATTAATATTGTAGGAGAGATCAGTGTTTAGAACTTTTCGTGGAAGACTAGGATTTTTGCTCTGGTCTGCACGAAGGTATCGTGCTTAATTTTTAATGTATCTGTAATTCGCTATACGAACAAAATCGTAGATCACTAAATCTAACAAATCGGTCAAGCGAATCAAGATTTTAATTTTGTTCTTCAACGTAAACTGTTATTTCATTGATAGACATTTCTTTAGTTAAATTAATCATGATTATTCTTCGATTTTTTTACGCGTGCGTCGATGATCGTGAAACTGATTTTCTTTTTGGGTTCTGAAACTAATCGAAGAAGCGACGAGTTAACGAGTGTTACAAAAACGTATGTTGATGTTTGTAACGCGCAGAGGGCGGGAAAGTAGTCATTCTCGTATTCTTTTGGCCACACCTCGTACACTCTCGTTGTACATTCCTCGGCGTGAATATTTCACGGACACTCGATAAGCGTGTGCGTATACGCACCATTTAGCACCGTCCATTTTCGTTATACACGATCATATGTGTTTTTGTCGGGACGTGAGTCTTGTGAGCGTTGTGATGTATAAGTCCTTGGCTACGTTTATCGGTTTGAAGATAAAGCTATTTTTCTTGCACGATCGTAAGGATATCATATCCGTTTGAGCGACGGAGAAAATGAGAGAAAGTCGATGTTGATAGATTAAAGTCGATGAATATTATTTACTTTCCAGTCTTTGATGGTTATAAAGAAATCTATTGTAAACTCAAAAATCTTATTGCACATCGCATCTAGTTATGTGCAAGCAATATTATATTACTATAATAAATAATACTTATAATAGAATAACAGAATAGAATAATATGCAAGCTAGATGTTTAACGTAAATTTTATTGTAAAATCAGTCGATGATCGATATACTTATTAATCGCGCGAGCAAACGTAGAGTTAGCTGTTTTTTTTCTGATTTACATAAAGGAACAGAATCGCGTTCTCAGTTGCTCAGACGGATATCGAAATTATCCTTCGCATTATACTTCCAGGATATCTTGGATTTAAATAATATGAACTCTTTCGGTACAGTGAGCATTTATTGTAAAATATGGTATATTCGTACAATACATCGCGATGCAAAATCGTTATCAATATTCTTAAAATAT
Organism: Ampulex compressa; assembly: GCA_038496175.1. Lineage (NCBI taxonomy): Eukaryota > Metazoa > Arthropoda > Insecta > Hymenoptera > Ampulicidae > Ampulex > Ampulex compressa. The sequence continues at coordinate 103,163 of JBCFXI010000736.1, forward strand.
TTGTATTTACTGAACATTAATTAGGAAATGTTATACGTGACGATACACAAGTAGTAATATACGCGGTACAACAATAAAATATCCAGTCTTTTTCTCCATTCTACGAGACCTCACCGATCGTCGGTGCTTGGCAAGTATCTCGCATCATCAAAATCTTAAAAATATTTGGACACTTCGGAATAGGGATGCTACGAATTTGAATATGGAAAGTAATTCAAAAACCGCATTGGTATTCGCATATTTAAATCAAACCGAGTATTCATAATCGATGCATAAATCAATGTATGTTCTCAATAATCATTGATCATCCTGTATACTCACACCGAAAGAGTTGCACGTAGTTAAATTAGATACGATTCCAAAATTCCATCAGAATCCGCTCGTTGCTCGTAAGACAGCACGAGCATCGCACGAATAAAAATACGCGCGAAAAGTAGGCGTCATCGACGTAGCGATTCGATAAACGCAGCCAGAAATCGTAAATATGTTGCGCGTGTGACATTGTGTTTACCCACAAACCTGATTCGGTACAGCCTTTCGCGAATCCTGTACAGTACTTTGATGAATCCTAATGGACTAGTGGAAACCGATTGCGAAAGGGAAGGATGATCTCCCGGCGGTCAAGTTTGAGGGTTCACACGTAGGGTGGCTTACGCTTTGTGTCAGTACCTTGCGAATGCTTGTAATAGACCTTAAGCTGCACCTTGTAAAGTTGTTGGAGTGAACGTGCCATTTGATTTATCGAAGCAAGAGTTTCGATCGGAAGTTTCAGTCTTCGACACGATCGGTAGAGTAATCGTTGGAGCGAACGTCTTTTCTTTTCTCCTTCATCACGGAGCTGTGTTTTACAGAGAAAAGGGTAGAACTGTGTACGTTGCTAGACAATACACCTAGTTAGCGGAGGAAAGGAGGGTTCCAAAAAAAGAAAAAAGAACAAGGGTATAGGCCAGTGGTTCTTAACCTTGGGATGCGTGCACCCCTGAGAACTTGAGAGAGCATTTCCAGGAGCACCAGAGAAATTGACAAAATTAAAAACATACGTCATTAAAATTTAAATACTCCTTTTTACGTTATACAGTAATATATATTGTAAATAAACACCGCATTTGATTATACGAATGAACATTATAAACGTTTCTTTCTCAATCAAATATATAGACAGACTTTTCCAAGAGGGTGCAAGAGCTTATTTTCAGTTTCAAGGGGGCGCTGGCCGCCAGAAAGGTTGAGAACCGCTGGTATAGATCGATCGAGGAACGTACGTTACCGAAAGAGCGGAGGTAACGTTTCGTTTTTCTTTTCTTTCCCCTTTTGTTTTACTTTCCTTCGAGTTTCTTGCCCCGGCTAAGGTACTGAACACTCCGAGCATAAGTCTCGATCCTCGAGGAGGGGTGGCCGTGGGGGGTAGGTTTGCCTCAACGTTTTGGCCTTTTAGAGGGGAACCAAAATTCGAAGCTCGTGCCGCGAGAACCGTTATTCTTCCGGCGGCGCTTCAGAAACTTTCGAGTGAGTTACCACTAGTCTGGGAGCGGCTCAGAGACGTTGCTTCCCTCGCTCGTTTCGTTTTTCCTCTTTTTACGTAATTCGAGTTTATTTTCACGTCGAGCCAAGGCCCGCAGAGGAGCGACGATGCACACCGTAGCGTTTTGAGGTAGCCAAGCGATACACCGCGCTCCCCTACCGGGCGGTTGCACTCGTCTTGCTTTCTTCTCCACCGACACCGTAGTCGTCCGTTTCTCTATTTTAATTCCCCGAATTTTTCTTACTTCCTCCTTGGCGAACAACCACCGAGCGGTTCTTCTCACGGAATCGCGTCGTTCTTCCCCCGTTCTTTTGCCACTGAGGCCTCTTACCCTCGAGAGGAAACCGATGAATTGTACCGGGAAAGCGGGCCGTCCCTCGAATATTTCGTATCTGCCTTGTGGGCAGTTCATGTATAAATAGAGACGTCGGGGATGCGCGCAAGGTGCCAGCTGTGTGTCTTACATTACGCTCGCGATGATTTTATCCTTAAACCACACCCGCACGTGCGTGGCTCGCGCTCTTGAGTAATTTTAATACTAGAACTGCGTTTGAAAGAAGCCTTTTGTATGAGGAGTCTGTAATTTTCTTATAAAAATTCCTCGAGGTTTTGGGGCTGCATCTCCTTTTTGAGACCGTGTTATTTAATACCGAAGTATAAAAGTTCGAGTAGATTTATCTCGATATGTCTTTACTGTAGTGTGTATAGTAATAATTAGTCAATACGATAATTATAACGTAAAAAGGGTGGGGGCGGACGAGGGTGATAGATTTACAACAATTATTCGCATATTACAAACAAAATAGTGAAATTATCTATATATATTCGTTCCTATTTTTGCAGGAACTAGAAAATCGTGGAATTACTCGAAAAAATGCGTCGTCGTGGATTTGGAGAATTTTTATGGAAAATTAGAAATTCGATCATCCGAGTCTCTTCGATAGTTCTAGCGTTAATGCTCAAATTCGCCAAAGGCACGATCGCGATGAGAAGGCCCGGTATCGTTGGGGGGGCGCAAATCGAATCGTTCGTCGATGTTCGTACGTCTCTATTTTACGCCAGAACCCGCGTATGCGGTAAATATTATTACGGTTGTCAGCGTGACTAATTCAGGATTATGTTGTGTGTTGTGGGACACGCGGGAGCTCTAACCCGAAGGGCAGGGCCCTCTCTACTGACCATCCCAATCCCAATACTAATTGCAATGTAAGTATTCATTCATCCATGTACAATTCAATGTCGCTTCTTCCTCCTCTTACGAGACACTTCTTCTCGTTTACTTGGGGGAGAGAAAAGACAGAGATCTTTTTTTTTTCTTTTTCTCTCTCTCTCTCTCTCTCTATCTATCTATCTATCTATATCTCTGTCTCTCGCTCTCTCTCGATCTCTCTCTCTCTCTATCTCTCTCTATCTCTTTCTTTCTTTGTCTAAGCCCTCGATCTTTGCACCGTGCACCGCGCAAGGAATGCCAGTTTTTCTGTATGCAATTCGTTCCTACCCTCCTCTTGGTTTTTGGGCTCTTTTCCTGGTGTCGCGCAATAAACGAAGCTCCTAACACACATACTCCGCGTTCGCATATGCTTTTAGCTATATAACACATCTCACCCCTTTATCTTTTTCTCTCCTCCCTCCGTTTAATACCCACGATTTCTTTAACTCTCCACTCTGCATCGGCGGTAAGCCGAATCTCACCGTGGACATCCGGCTCCGCCTGCATTGAGGTCGATGCGCAATGGAAATTGTCCCTCCGTGTGCATCGGAAGGGAGAATTGGTGTGTCTCCGTTTACACGTAGTGCGCTCAGGTTTCTTTTTTTTCCATTAATCGATACTAAAACACGAATCTTAACGCCACGTTCGCAGTTCCTTTGACGTCATACCGATCCCGAAACTCTATTAAACTCACGAGTAATGCACCAACTTTGATCCGTTGACTACTACTTACTTAGCGTAGAGTAAAAAAGCTTTCGTTTTTGTTTGTGCGCCACTCTCAATATGGGCTAATGGTTTTACGTAGATCCTCACCACTCGACTTCTTCCGAAGATCTTTCGCAATACAATCTCTCACTGCATGATGCCCGCTCGATATGGTTTTTACTCCTCTCGACTGTCCATCTTGAATCTCGACTGTCGCCGCGGGTTAACCCCCGACCCTCTTGCTCGTCTTGCCAAACTCTGACCTCTCTCCGTACAACTTCCTCTATCTAGCTATGTTTGAAGTGTTATGGTTTTTGAGTAGATACTTGCGCCTTCTTTCGTTCCTTCCTCTTTCACCGGAGACGCCTTTGCTGCTCGAACGATGAAACGAAGGGGGTTCTCTTTCTCTTTCCACTTTGCGCGCCTCTCAACGCCGACCGAGCCCCGACTCTGGATGCTCACGATCGTCTTTGTTGCAGTATCGACAAGCGGTTAAATCACCTCCCCCGTTTGCGCTTCAACAGAAGCAGAGGTCTTTCCTTACCTTCGGCTTTGGCGCCGGTCCGGCCAGAAGGGAGTCGCACGTGAACGTCAACGTGACGCCCACGAGCCACGATCTCGCCTCCGACACGCCGGAGATACGCAAATACAAGAAGCGTTTTAACAGTGAGATCCTCTGTGCCGCGCTCTGGGGTACGTCGTTCTTTCGCTCATTTATTTATTTATTTATTTATTTATTTGCTGTGTCGGTGTGTACCTATGTACAAGTTTTTGCGAAATTAATATGTGGATGTATATCTATATTTATGTACATATCCTTCTCTCTCTATACATTTATATATGGAAGTGTCAAGAAGCTCTGCTTTATTAACACTAGAACTACCAGTCACTTTTCGGGCATATTTACAAGACCATATACTGCATGAAAATCATGGACAATCTCAAAAAATACATCGTTGTAAAGTACTACGATTTTTTTAAAGAAACGACCGACCAGTCATTTCGATTGGTTTGGTAGTTCTAGTGTTAAATCAGTAAACCGAGTATCTCTGAATCGTTTGCAATTCATGTACATTAATGTTGTCTAAAATAAGAGTGGTATTCGTGTAAAGAAGACCGCTAGATAAATCGTTGAAATGAAATGCTCACCAATAAAGTATGACACTGGAAATATAATTTCCATTATTCACGAGAACTGGATAATACGCTGTTCTTACGAGATCTAGATATTTCTCCCCGAGTTGCAAGACCGAACTTTAATGTAAACCATTGACGTGCCATCTTGTAGGAGTCAATCTGCTGATCGGCACGGAAAATGGCCTCATGCTACTCGACAGAAGCGGCCAGGGTAAGGTTTATCAGCTGATAAGCAGACGGCGGTTTCAGCAGATGGAGGTTCTCGAGGGGCAAAATATTCTGGTTACGATTAGCGGAAAGAAGAATAGAGTACGGGTTTATTACCTTTCATGGCTGAAGAGCAAAATTCTGCGGACCGACGGCCACAGCGATGTAAGTCCTGCCACTGATTTTGCGCACGAAACAGGATTTAAGCAAGTCACCTTCCACGTGACAAAAGTACTCGTCGCTGCGATCGTACGTCACGTGCAAGGTGACAAGAGTGATTTTGTCAAACCTCGCTGTCCGTGAAACGTGGGCACGATTGTCTTATCGATCGAGCATCGATAACAGACTAGTTACCATCTCCAGTAGTTACCATATTTTGCACTCAATTGTTAAAATATCGAGTTTAAAAAGTGAACGAACAAAATTTGATGAATTTCGACAGCGATAGTGGCAGTTAATGTTTTGAAAAAACAATTCTCAAACACATTTTGATTCTAGCGAGGAGATTAGCAGTCATGTCTTATTACATCCCAAAAAAAAGCTATCCACTGCACCACCGTAACCTTTTTTTTTTTTTTAACAGGCGTCGATCTCCAAGATCATTAGCCCAACCGTAGCTTTACATCCATGTTTTTTGCAGCAAGTGGAACGGCGCAATGGTTGGATCAACGTCGGCGATCTCCAAGGGGCCGTGCATTTCAAGATAGTGAAGTACGAGAGAATAAAGTTCCTCGTGATCGCGCTCAAGGATTCGATCGAGATTTACGCCTGGGCGCCGAAGCCTTACCACAAATTCATGGCTTTCAAGTCGTTCGGCGAACTGGCGCACAGGCCGCTCCTGGTCGATCTTACTGTCGAGGAGGGCACGAGGTTGAAGGTCATTTACGGTAGCGCGGATGGTTTTCACGCCGTTGATCTGGATTCCGCCACAGTTTACGATATATATCTACCGAAACATGTAAGCATGCATTGGCATCGTACGTAAAGTTTGATCCAAAGGTCCGATATACTGATATTATCGTTCTCTCCCCATCGAGGTTTATTGTAAAGATCGATGAAGGAAGAAACATATTTTTATATTGGCAATTATGGGTATTTGCTTTAACTAATTTTAGTTACGTTAGTAACTTAAGGACTGTTGAAAAAAATTATTTGATATTTGTATGATTTCTAGAACCGACTCTCCTTGAACGATTAAGCGTTGGTAAACGTATGTCGGATTGTCTATAATTTCTTAAATATCGACACTTTCGTATGTTACCACCGATATAAACATTGTATGTTTTTTTCTTCGTATACTCTATTAATACGATGAAAGACTCGTTTAATTTTCTTTTTAAGGTTTAATAATACGCGTTATTCTGGAAAGTTATAATGATCAATGTACGAGTGCGATTGTTCACGTCGATATTTCCTTTACTTTCAGACTCAGGGTCCCATTTGTCCACACTGCATCGTAGCTCTGCCCAACAGCAACGGCATGCAGCTGTTGCTTTGCTACGACAACGAGGGTGTGTACGTAAATACTTACGGCAGGGTCTCCAAGACGATGGTACTCCAATGGGGCGAAATGCCGACGAGCGTTGCTTACATAGGCACGGGGCAGATAATGGGCTGGGGTAATAAGGCGATCGAGATCAGAAGCGTAGAGAGCGGTCACCTCGACGGCGTCTTCATGCACAAGAAGGCTCAACGGCTCAAGTTCCTTTGTGAACGCAACGATAAGGTACGATATCGGGGAGCACTTTTCCACGATCCTAGCGATCTAGATCAAAGGTGTACGTATCGAATTTCCAACCCTCTTGCTCGTGACGCATTGAGACAACTGGTTAATTAGTGGTCTGAGTTGTCTAGAGGTAATGACTTGTCTAGATCAAAAGTTTCCAAAATTTATGCGGGTTTTTCTGTTTTGGATAGACCTAGAGTAGTGACGAACGAAAACAGGTCTGATGCTCCTTCGAATATGCGTGCTCTGATATACATACACGCATGCATACATACATATATATAAAATATAACATTACAATAAGTATAATATAAAATAAAAAAAACATAGAAAAGAATAATAGAACATAAAAAAGGCGTTCCCTTCTCTCTTCCAGGTGTTCTTCTCGTCGGCCAAGGGTGGAAGTTCGTGCCAGATTTACTTCATGACTTTAAACAAACCTGGCATGGCTAACTGGTGATCCCGAATGAGGCCGAATCTGGCCCCAAGATTACCCTCGCGAATGACGACGCCGCAGAATCCACCGCGTGTATCCGGATACACGGCATCGGCGCGCACACTTACCCGCTCCTCACTGCCAGGTCCGAGCGCCATGGAAATCAGGAAGTGCGTGCACCGTGTCCACCACCAGTACCATCAGTATCATCATCTTCAGCATCATCATCATCATCATCACCATCGTCATCATGGTCGTCAACAGTATCGGCACCAGCAGTACCGGCATTATCTCTCGAACGGCTACGACGATTGCGAGGAGGAGGATGAACGCGACGAAAGATTCCGCAGGTATCCGCAGCTCTCGTTGCGCGGCGCGCCTGGAACCCTGAGCTTCGTCAATCTTCTCGTAAAGAGGTTCCTGTGCTTTTTCACCTGTTCACCCTGCGGACTGCGCGGTACAGCCTAATGTACGAAAGGCGCACGTTGCGATCCCTTCGAAGAGGCGGTTCCTCGTTTCCACGATGCCCTCGTTCTTCGGAGGAGCGTAAGTAACACCGAAGTATCCCCGTACGGACGGTAACCTTGTGCTCTGGTAAGTCGTGGCGCCCACGGACTCGCGATCCAACAGCTCGGCTCGAGATCCGATAGTTCCGTCGTCCTTCGATGTGTACGTCGATCGATTAGTCGCATCTCGAAGTCGAGATGCGATATTCGAAGGGAGCGAAGGCTGTCTCTTGCGCGTCGTTTTGTTTGAACCTCGGCACGGTTTACCAGTGGCTCAGCACGGATGCACCGCGCCGTACGGTTATTTTGGATGGAAGAGAGAAACACGTGCAATATCGGTGCTTCGGTCTGTACAAACGAGGGACCCCGGAGGGAGGGCCTCCGGACGACGTTTTTACCCAAGTGGCGAAACTTTTTCTACGGTGTCGATGGCAAGCGGCGAACGGTCTCGAATTTCCGGCGTGGAACGAAGGTAGCGCGATGGTGGGGAACTTCATTCTCGGGGGGAACCTCGTTTTCGAGAGGAACCTTGTTTTCGATCGGTGGTTTAAATTAGGTTAGGAAGGAGCTGCCAGATCTGGCGCGAGTGCGCGCGCAATCGCGCGGTCCTTTTCGAACGGAATATCGCGGTATCTTCGTCGAGAACCACGGATCCGACTTTTGCCGGCTAGCTTTTTACCGCACGGAAGGACTCCGCGTGATCGCGGACGATCCTGCCGGATAAGTGCGTCGGGTCGAAACCTTGATAAAGCTTTTCCCCCCTCAGCCAGCCCCGTACGAAATCCATGGAGATGCGCGAGGAGCGATCCTCGCACGCCGACGACGAACGAGCGTGACACGATATCATGATAAAACTAGACCTAAGTGAGATAATTACTAATGTTATTAATTGTATAGTTATAGCAACGGAGGGTCTCGTGCGTCGATTCGCGGATATCGAGGATGATGACGGCTACGATGACGATGATGATGATAGCGATGATGATAATAACGACGATGGTATTGATAACGATGATGACGGCGCGGACAACGGATGAGTCGCATTTTTACAAATAATAGATTAATTGTATTAGGAACTTCGAAGCGCACGATGATAGAACGCGGAATAGCGGACGTTTCTTTCGCTCCTCCTCACGATATTTTCCTCGGATAAACTCTCTTTACGTTCGACTCGCGCCTCCCAATTCCCTCCCTCGATCCCAGGATCCCGAAAAACCGCCCTCTCGATAGACGCCTTGCGAAGGACGTTAGCAACGAGTCGAGGTTGCTCTCCGCGTGGGACGATTTCGCGTCTTCGCCTTCGGCTTTTTTCTAAGGGAATTTCTAAACTCTAGCGAGACGACGCGCACTTTACGAATCGAGGGTCCTCCTCTTCTTCCTCCCCCCTCGTACGGCCGATGAGGGAGAGATCCGCGAGCGTTATTGGGCCCTAATCTCTGCTAATCCGAAACACACTCGGCGGTCGAATGGGAAACTTTGAGGATTAAATCCGGACTCTCATTGATGTCGGATTATCCCGGGAACCGTCTAAAACGGGGCTTATGGCATTAATACTACGCCGCGTAGGGCCAAAACTCGCTTTGTGTCGGAGGTGCATCCTCGTCCCAGGATTAACGATAATATTAATAGTGCATACTATAATAACGTATACATCCCCAGTACTTTATTACCGACTAGATAACGACCGACTGCGTCGAACTTCTCGAACGGAGGGGGAGAGCGCCTTTTTTGATTCGGGAGAACGAAGGGGATTTTCGCGTGGATATAAGATACACCATTCTTCTAGACGAGCTTTTTTGCACGATTCTGAGGTGATACGATCGAGGAAAGGCGCCGCCTTTCGTTTTTTTTTTTTTCATTACTGCCAAAGGAAATGAACTACGTAGAGAAAAGAAGGCGGCGGGGTTCTTCCTCTTCGATTGGGTCATCTCGGAATCGTGAAAAATAAGAACGCGTAGAGGAATAGTCGGGTGCAGCGGGTAGAGACAAGATGGACATTACCGCGGTGTGTGGATTTTTGGATTTTTGGGAAGGACAGCGCGAAAGGAGGGTTTCAAAGAACTTTGCGCGGTGGAAGATTTGGGGAGAATCTTGTTGCAAGGACGAGGGAACGTTTTGGAGGACCATTATCGGCAATGCGGCGGACAAATCCGCTTTGGTGACGATCCGACGGATCTACGGTGGGAGCTGAGTCACGTTAGCGGATTTGCGTCTGGCGTGGTAACCACCCTCTCCCCTTTGGCGATTATCCTTGCGATTCTCTCTGGGCCTCTCGAGGATATTTCATCATTTGTACGATATTTAACCCTTTGCACTTGGGGATTTTTCTCGTCGCATTGCTCGATCGCTTACAAACTTGTGATCAACCTATTGTTTCGAATACGGTGCGATGATACGGTGTTGCATATTATGATTCTATCTCTGTGATATTTCGATTCAAATTTTATATTTTTCCAAGGTATAACATAGTTTAAATGGATTAATCCATATTCGTCTTTGCGGATGACTCATATTTTCATTATTATCACTTTTTATAACATTCACCCTTTTTTAAGTTAAGATTCATTCGACATCATCTCGATTATTGGTTCTTCCGTGTGGTCAATGTTCTTCTTATTCAAAGATTCGATACTCTTTTAGATATTTTCGAATGCAGAGGGTTAATATTCCTTTGGATATCCGAACGCAAATGTTTAATCTCTCGGGTTTTGACAGTCCCTTCGTCCTCCTTAGTCGTCGTAGACGCACATCGATCGTCGAAGTCGCGCCTCCTCTCTTGCGTACGTCGGTGGGGTGCTCATTAGCGCGTCCACGAATCGACGAGATCGGTCAGCTCGATATTTTCTACCCGTGAACCGAGTATGCATATGCATATATA